>NW_021653603.1:3119125-3188861 GCF_001188975.3 Bactrocera oleae
TTAAATCTTAAATCTTAAATCTTAAATCTTAAATCTTAAATCTTAAATCTTAAATCTAAATCTTAAACCTTAAATCTTAAAATCTTAATTCCTAAATTCTTAAAACCCTAAATATAAATCTTTAATGTTAAATCTTAAATCTCAAATATTACATCTGAAATCTAAAAACTAAAATCTTAAATCTTAAATCTTAATTCTTAAATTCTTAAAATCTTAAATCCAAAATATTAACCTAAATCTAAAATCTTAAATCTTAAATCTTAAATCCTAAATCTTAAATCTTAAATCTCAAATCTCAAATCATAAATCTAAAATCTTTAATTTTAAACCTTAAATTTTAAGTCTTAAATCCTAAACCTTAAATCTTAAATCTCATATCTATACTTTAAAATCTCAAATCTAAAATTGAATATCTAAATAATATCTAAGATCTAATATCCAGTATTTAATATCTTATACTTAATATCAAGTATATTATATTTAACATAGCCAACATTAACAAACTACCCTTTGTATCCATTAAAGTTATTTGTGACAATTTATTCATTTTCTGCGCTCTACTACATTTTATTTAATATCGATTTTCAACTATGCAATAAATTAACCGTAATCGTTACCGTTTATACCGAGTTAACCTCAAAAAATCACAAAATTTTGCGTGCTTATATAGCATAAAATTAGCATACATTGCCATATTATGTATACATTGACTTCAGTTTTCTCAAATGATTGCCACCAAATAACAAAATTACTCATAATTAGCTACCAGTACGCGCCATGCTGTGCCATTATAAACCGTTTAAAACTTGTTTTATGCATTTTCAAAATGGCCAACGCAGATTTCTGACGCTTCCACGAGCTGTCAACCAGTTATAAGTATGTATATATGTTTATATGTATATGTGAATGTGTGAGTGGATGCATGAGAACGTTAACGCACATTCGAATTTATAGCGCAAAATCAGGTTTATTCAATTTTCATTATTTTAATTGTGCCATTTCCATTGTGTGATTGTATTGGTGAGCTGTTTGCTGTTTGGATTGCGGAGATTCAAACGACTGAATTGTTGGGTGAGATGAGTTAGTGAGTGCGTGTGGGTGTGGGTGCGTGTTGCTCGTTCGACAATTATTCATTTGTGTTTGCTGCTGATTGCGGTCAGTTGTTTAGCAAATTGACGGTGATTAATTTTTATATGATGGTATAAAGTGATTACGTATGAGTTGGTGACTGATGTATGTATGTGAAAGCAGCAGCATATAAACAATATCTGCTGATTTCACATGCAAATGAGATGGGGAGAAATTATTATAGAAACACTTTTGATTTGATTTGTTTGTTGATAATTTTTGCGACATATTTTTTGCACGTGGTGTTAAAGTAGTTTGTAAATTTTATATAAATTTGTCATTGTAGTTAGTTTGATATCTAAGTTTACCATTAAGTTCACAGATACTTCTATTATATTTCTTTCTGCTTTATTTATTGTTTTTTGGGACTTTGAAATGTATTTAATTAAATTAATTTAATTTATTTTTAATCCACACATTAATTTTTCACTAAATACTTATATTATTCTCATTTAAAATCGGTTATCAATTGATGGCCAAAAAATTAAATATCTCCTACATTATATTCGAATTTTTGTCTCTCAATTGATAGCTGTTTTAATATATGCAAATAAATCGCAATTAATTTTAATGCGTTTTTAATATATTTCGAATTTTGTATTTAAGTCTCATATTTCTCACAACTTTTGCAACAACTTTCAATTTCAATTCCCGCAATGTAAATAATATCTCGTAAATATAATGCGATTACAATATTTACACAATTTCAACTCCCATAAATAATGAGAACGCGCGCTTCTATCGTTTTATAGACATATTTGATTGCAGTTTCATGTAAAGAATTCAAGGCAAATGCAAAGTTTATGTTGATTAGTTATCAGATATTAGCGGACAGTTAATATAGAGAGATGAAATCGATTTCCAACAATTTCAGCAATAGGAAAGGAGTACTAGAATTATTTCCTTAAAAACAAAGAAAAAAAATTCCTGCGAGTAAAGGTCGTCTAGTAAACTTTTGATAACCTCGAAAGGTAAGCCTCAAAGTACGCTTTAGAGACTTAAAAACGTTATAAAATTGGTGATACAGTTGAAAAACTATTTCCCCTGTTCGTAAATGGCCGAAATATGTTAAGACTATATTCAGACCTACTTC
The DNA here is from genome assembly GCF_001188975.3 of Bactrocera oleae. Lineage (NCBI taxonomy): Eukaryota > Metazoa > Arthropoda > Insecta > Diptera > Tephritidae > Bactrocera > Bactrocera oleae. Next base: position 3,121,347 of record NW_021653603.1, read on the forward strand.
CCATATAATATAATTTTAAGTTTCATCGACATTTTTTTTCAGTATTTTTATAGCATGTATAGTCTTACTAAATATTTGTTTAAGGTTGTAATATTATAAGTGGTTTAAATGTTAAAAAAATCTATTAAGCAGCAAATTTACTTACCTCTGGCAACATTTTTAAGAATCCCAGCAGGAAAATTATCATTATGCTCGATGTGGAGACACAAAATTGCATTTTGAGAAATGTTATCGCGCACTTGCGGTTAAACCAAATTGGCAGAAGTATGAGAAAAGCCGAACAGGACTGCAATAAACCACAAGCGCAGCTGATAATCACGAAGAGTGGGCGTTGTGTGGGCGAAACGGGTTGTGACTGCAAGAAATTGGGAAAAATTAGAAAATTTTTGTGAGAGAAATATTTTAAATAAAAACAAAGGGAATCTGAAATGTTTCTTAAACCAAAATATTTTAATTGTTATTTTTTAATAATTAATTACTGTTTTACAAAAATTATATTAAATTAGCTAAAATAGTGATTAAGGGTCACACCTAGTGTGAAGTTTTAAAGAAAATCGCTTTTTACAAGGTTATACCTTTAAAAGTAATAATATAATAATAATACAATAGTAAAATCGTTATATGAAATAGTTTTTGAGTTACAGCCTTCTTTTTAACACGTTAAATAAATTCAATCAACTCCATCAGTTCATCCAAGATCCATCAGTTTATCGTCAAACGAGTTTTTTCTCAAAACTAAATTTTTTAAATATTCTTGAGTGATTACTTGGAGATGAGTGATTCGATCATTAATACATTTTTTTTCATGTATAGCTCTCCATTATCGAACAATTTCTTGTTCTGATTAAAAATCGAATTTTGACCGGTCAGAAATGCCCAATATTTTGAGTAAAACTCAGTTTCACAATTTTATTAGTTTTTTGTTTTTTTTTTGTCGCTATATATACAATATCTTCTAGAAGAAATTCTTTTTTTTGAGTTTTATGGAGAAGGCTGAAATCATTGCTGCAGTAGAAGAACTATCTTTCAGCGCCGTCGCAGATGCAATGTAACTCTAAAATATTTTAAGAACGTATGTAAATATATTCGAAAAATGAAGAGAACTTTAAAGAGTCGTCGTTTTACAAGATCGATGAAAATCGCTGCAAGAGGTACTTTAATAAGTTATCTTCGTATAGTTTTCTTTGTGTATTATTTCCAATTTGGGATAACTCACTTAGTAATTCAATTTCGTTCGTTTTCGGTTTTAGGTTATGGTGAAAACAGAATAAAATTTAAATCTGAATTTAAGTAGATAAAGTTGTTGTTTTATTACGCATATTCCCACATTATTTTGACCTTTTTGTCGCTGTTTGTGCTACTTTTTATATTTCTGTTGTTGCTTTAAAATTCATAAAACAAATACAAGTCAAAGCCATAAATGTGCATGGCAAGTGTGAGTGTGTGTGGATACGTGAAGTTGAAATTTAAGGAAGCGGAAATAAGCATTAAAATTTATGAGCTTTTATGCCGGCTACTGCCAAGGCTAAGGGCTAAAAAGCGAAAGTAAGTTAGTATGAAGGCCGGTCGCACAACACGCTTACCACACACACCGAGTAAACCAGAACGCAGCTGAGCGAGTGGCGAGTGGGCGAGCGTGTTGCTGTGGCATAGCTGGGCTTAAGCAAATTTGTGTGAGCTGAATTTTTGAGTAGCGCTATTTTATTATTGTTGTTGCTAAGAAAACTGCAACTGAACTCTACTTATGCGGAGGTGTGTGTGGCCGCTTACTAGCTGCAAATACAACATTGCGTTTTTAGTGGCTAAATCAGGAAGTGCTCATAAGCTACACACACACGTATATGCACATTATGGCACTTATAAGTACATGCGAGCATTTTAAAATGAAAATCTCTAAAAAGCGAGTTAATATGTCTGTTTTTGCTTGCACTAGTTTAGCGCCGAGCATTACGTGCTTTGGCTTGCCTTGCGGCAAAAGGTTGCTCTAGGCCACTTAATAGTTGTGTACATATATGTGTATGTGTACTGCTGCTTAACTGCAAATACACAAAACACACACATACAATTAAGGTACATATATCATGAATTCTGGTAGTAACAAAAGGTCTTGATGCTTTTACTTTTCATTTATATTCAGCTTGTTTTTTTTGTTCACGCTGTGAGTGGTTTAATAATATTAATGTAATGGTGCTAAACTAGTACAGAAAGGGTGGCTCAAAAGATAGTTCATCCAAATTTTTACGTGAATACTTTGAAGGACATATTTGCTATTTTGAAATATGTTGTTAGTCTAAATACTATGTTCTATATTCTATGTATTTTGTTCGTTGTGCCATATATTAATATATGGTGTAATACAAAATTCTATGTTCTATATTGTATGTGTTATGTTCTATTTCTATGTCCAATATTGAGGAAAATAATTGCCATTTTTGAATATGATGTAATTCGAAATTCTATGTTTTATGTTAGATGTTCTATGCACTATATTCTACTTTTAGGTATATAGGCGTTATATTTTTATATAATGTAATTCAAAGTTCGATGTTCTATATTCTATGTTTATGTTCGATGCGTAGATGCTCGTACATGAAACATCTACATATATTCTAAAACGTCGTTTTGAATATGGTGTAAATCAAAATTTTACGCTCTATAATCTATATTTTCAGTTCGTTGTTCTAGGTTATGTATGTTATATTCCTTGTTATTCTAATTTTATATGCTATGTTTTAGATTTTAAGTTCTACACAATATATTATTACTTATGCTATGGTATGTATTGTATATTATATATAATATATATTTATATTTTCTATAATATATACTGTGTTATTCTTTTTGTCTTTTAAACTCTAAGTTCTGTATATAACCCGTTACTTTCAGTTGGGTAGTTTTCAATACTTTTAGCTTGCCGAACTCACATTAAGTTATTACAGAAATTTATAACGTTCTATATTTTTTAATCTATTATCTATGTTTTATCTTTTTTACGCCTATTATACATTCTATGTTTTAAATTGCGCAAAAAATTTTCTATACTCAACATTCAATATTCTATATTCCATATTATATATCTTATATTGTATGTTATATCTTATACACTTTGTTCTATATTCTATGTTCTGCATTGCAAATACTGCATAATACAACACTCTGTATTCTTTATAGTATGTTATTTATTGTCTCTTCTATGTTCTCAATGGCTTATATTACATTATTGGTTTTGACATACTCAATATTCTAAGCTCTCTACTTAACCCTTGAATTTCAATTGATTACTTTTCATAATACTCAGCTTACTGAACTTACATTAAAGGCGTCCAAAATTTTCTCACACCTACAACCGCAAAAAATACCTCATATTTATCTTTTTTTCAAGAAGTAAATTTTTGTTCTTCACTTTCTCATGTTTACCCACAAGCTTCCAAATGTAGTCATTAAATTTCTAGTTGAGTGTGTGTCCTTGACAACAAAAACGTGGCAGTCAATGTTACGTGGCAACCACTTTTAACCACTTTAGCCCCCAAACTCAAAGCGGCTGGTTGGCAAAGTTTACTTCGGTATGTGCGAGAGTAACAACCGGAAGATTTCTGGTTGCCAGAGCTGTTGTAAATGTGGGTTAACTGGAAGGGGCAGTACACCGCAAAACCGTTGTTACTTTTATCATAATTTCAGCTCAGGCTCCGTAATTTTTATCTGTAATTTATGTTGGTTTTCTTTTCGGATTTAATTCCTTTTCCTTTTAGCACCTTTTTTCTGCTTGTGTGTGGCGTTTTTTTTGTCCTAATTTGTGTTGTTCATCTTTAACCTAAATTTTTGGTCTAATTCTGCGTACTTTATGTTTATACATATTTGCGTGTTAATGTGCTGTAAGTCAGCATTGACTACTTATGTAACAGAATTATATACTTGTATATATATATTATCGTTTAGTAATTTTTTTTGGAACACCAGAACAAAATATAGTATTTTCTATCTATTAAATTAACATAAACATCTCTCCTCCGTTTCTATGTATCTTCTATTTGTCCTCATATTTTTTCCCCAAAATCCTCTTGCCCATAATAACTTTCGGTAAACACTTTCTGATGTTCCTTTGTTTGCTCGTCTTCTTAAATAAATTATCATGTCTTACTTTAGTTACTTACATTGTTATTACGTTTCGTAAGCATGACTACGTATGTGCCGGACAATGGACATATACAGCGCGTTATATTTGTCATCAGATGCTTGGTGATACATAAATCCGAGCGCCAAGTTGACTCAAAGGAAGCTTTGTAGTCATGTCTGTAAATAGTAGAATGACAAAAAAAAAATTATTATATGTACTCATATTAATCAAATTTCTCGCATATACAACAAAAGAAAATCGCATAAGTGAAATGAAATCACAAACTATTGCAAAAATATTGTACACATTGAGACTTCCTGCGCGTATCGTACAGAACAAATTCAATTAGGAGAGGAATATGCAACTGTTTATTGGGTATGTATACTTGTAGAAGGTATCTTAAGTATAATTCATGGGTACCAATGTCGTTTAATTATATTTATTTAGTCAATTTGCTTACTAAAAGACTAAAAACAGGTCTAGTTTAGTTTAATACTCGTACTTTAACATATATTTGTTCTACGAATTCAATATGATATATTTGAAAATATCCTCCGTGAAGTTGATTTGGGCAGTACTTTTGAGATATGAGCTCATTTTTAAGAATTTTTTAATATAGAGTAATCGGCTACCGAAATTTTAAACGCTCTTTTATCGAAAAGTTGTTTTCAGAGTCTGTGAAGAAAATTTTATTCCAAACGGCGATCGACTTGAAATTCTCACAAAACCATATCACTTGAGAAATATCGAAGAATTGTTTTTAGAAGCCATAATTTCGGCAAAAATCAAAATTTTGACTAGTCATTCGATCATTATCTGTACTTATCTATAGCAATAATATATTTTTTGGAATTTTAAGCAGGAAAGTCTACTTCACCGCTGGCCAATTTTTTTCGCTGGACCACCTGGAGATTGGCTACGAGATCAAGTAAATACAAAATTTTTCTAATAAAATCGCTGATTATTAAAGTACATTAAGTTCTGTAAATGTAAATTACTTTTGTTGTTTATAAAATAAAATGTGCTTTCCAAAAACAAAAAAAAAAACAAAATTACAAATTTCCACGCTTGTTTTTTACAAGAATGTGAATATAACTATTTTAGTCGGTTTAGATTTATGTCATATTGTGATATCAATATATATTTTTCCATACTCATGATCCTTTAAATTTTTTAACTTTTCATTGAACAAAGTTTAAAACGATGGCTATATTTGTTAAATATGTTCAACTAAAAGCCTTCCTAATCTTTAATGCGATGCCCATATTTTAATAATTTTTTCTTTGTAGCTGTATATTACTGTATATTAAAATATAAATCTCAAATTGCCGGCAACTGAAATAAATTTTTAATGTTACATAACTTACCCACACACGGCCACCCAATCGCCATCCTTTGGTGCAACTTCGTGCTGAAATATGATCTCCACATGGCCGGCTTCGAATGGTAAATCGAATGGTTCTCGTAAATTATCGTTGGAGCGGTTCGATTGGAAGAGCCATGTTTGTAGTATGCGTGAAGCCAGAATGTAATCGGACCCTTTGGGGTCACTGTAGGGCAAATTGAGGAAAAGTAGAACGTGTTTTAATAAAAGCATATGTTTCAAATTAATATTTACAACATTAGTTCATGTTCTATTTGGTGTGGTGCAATTTACGTGCAGTATTTCAATATATTTAAAATTTGTCTTTACTTGTCATTGCACTGTTCATATACGAGTACGATATTTATAAATTGATGTCATTGGTATATATCGGAAATATTCGGGTATTGTATCTAAAATTTGAATTGTAAAATATTTTAAGAATTTGTGTCATGAAGCTTTTTGAATGTTAATAGTTTCGGTTAACAATTTTTAAGTCCATAGTAAAATTTTTTACGTATATATAATAAATATATAATTTTTTTGTTGCAAAATATATTTGTAATATTTACAAAATCCGAAATTTTCTAGATAATTTTTTTTTATTTGGTCTTTCTTTGGATGACAGATGGCTTTTATTATAACATTGATAATTCTGACTCTAAGTTATTTGCTAATAGAATTTACTTTTTAATTTTACATGGGCCATGTGTACCACATTTATAGATAAGCTCAATGTATACGGATTTTTTAAGAATGGTTGCAATTTTATTTTGATCATATTCGATTACATTTGTCACGGTGGAATTAAAATACTCGAATAATAATTAAGAGTTGTTAGAGAAGGCTTTAATCGATTTATGCTTAGTTTATTGAAAAAATAATTTTTTAATGCGAAAATACTGCAACCACATGAAAAGTAAGAAGTTTATTAGTTAAAAAATCTACATAAAGTAAAATTGTGTTTATTTCATCAATTTGCTTAGATTAAATTAAAATAAATTAGGCAACTTTTTTTAAAAATAATTTTGACAAATATTTTTAAACTCATGTAATTTATATAATATATGTTGAATCGAAAAACGAAAATTAATTAATTGGTGTCAATTCTTCTCAATCGCTCCGCCAGAAAATTCTTTTCTTAAAATATTTTCAACTTTCAACAGGCGTCGTAAGACAGCCACTCTACCTACCTTAACACGCTTTAATCTCTTTGGTTTGACACCAAAGTCGTAATAATATTTTTACTATAAAAAATATGGTCCTCGATGAGACCGCCATAAACTTCTCTTAGCTTAATAAAGTTTAAAATATTATTTATACTTATATTTTAAAAATTTTTAAACATGTGGCAACCTTTTCTAGCAATAATTCCAACTTCAAGTATTTTTAAATATCTTTAGTTTGACATCCACGTCTTAATAATATTTTTAATTAAAATATTTATTAAAAAAAATTTTTAACGGATGGTAACCTTTTAAAATAACTGGTGTCAGCTTGTTCAATGGCTTAGCTAGAAATTTTCTTTAACCTGTTAAATTTTGAAATATTATATAATATAATATTAACTCGAAGAACACAAATGTCAAACATGGCAACGCTTTCCTAAAATATTTTAAACTTTAAGTATGCTTAACTCCCTTTAGTTTTACACCCACATCGTAATAAATGCTTACCGTAATAATTTGCTTATGTACAATACAAAAATTTAAACGGGTGGCAACATTTTAAATTAAGTTTGGTTTTAAGTGATACAAGTATTTCAAAGAACCATTCAGAAAAAAAAAATATACAAACCAATTTTTCCGTGGAAATAAGAGCAAACAAGTATATATGTACTTCCTTATTCTGTGGACCATTATTTTCAGTTTCACCCTTACTATTGATATAAAACAATAGAGTAAAGCCTTTATTATACTCTGAGTAGGGTGTATTAAGTTTGCGAGACTACATCTATTTGTCAGTATCTACGTGAACTATTCCCTTAATTTTTAAAGATATCGGTGGGAAATTTTGCACACATCCTTTTCTTCGATACAAACTGAAGGATAAAAATCAAGTTTCGAAAACTTTTTTATATGACAATATATCTTCAGGCAATGTGACATGCATTATTGTCTCAGGCAACGCTACAATCTCCGAATATATTGTACAGATTGGACTACTAAAGGATATAGCTTCCAATATAAACGGACTTTATAACTCGTCCAGAAATAACCGAAATTTACCACCATATATACATACATGCAACCAGAAAAATTTGCTTTATTTGCTTTTCACGAAATTTCCATCTAATCGCTTAGTAAACATAACTGTTAAGTGATTTCGTGCTTTCCTAAATAAAATTCCCAACTAACTAACGGTCGCATATATAGAGCTGCAGACTGCATATACTAAATGGTCGCTTAGTTACTATCCGCATTGCTTATACAACAAGTTGGGGTTGCTGCAGCATACAAAAACAACTTAATTAACACAAAAATGCAAAAGCAGCAATAAGATATACATTTTTGTGCGTTACGTGATATGAGCATATTTACAATGTATGTAAGGATGTATGTTTTTATGTATACATATGTGCGCATGTGGTAATTTGCAAAATGCATGAAAAGCTTCGAAAATTCCCCAAAAATTAAAAAGTTCGCAATTTCAGCAATTCCATAATAATTTTCCTTCTTAATGCAGTGAAAAGCATTATTTACGTAACCGATTTCTGCATGACCGCAGTACGCACAGGACATAGACTATATATATGTATATATATATTATATGTATATATACATATAGTATATACATATGTATGTTTGTATGTATGCTTGTATATCAATCCATTTGCATCTAGCAGCAAATTCATATCTCTCCCTTTCATCAGCTAAATATCAGCCATCGTTCGAGGGTTGCTTGCTTGCCTGCAGCCTTACAGTGCACTGATAGCTGGCACGCAGTGAAATAACGGTGAATTCTGGCAAATTATATTCGTCGCGCACAAAATTCAATACTTGTATAAAATCCGCTCGCATTTGCGTGGCAAAAATAATTGTAAGCATTTTGTATGCAGCGCTGTTGCAGATTGACGTTGCCATAAAAAGTCAACAACAACAAAAACCACAATAGAAATAGCTTTGCATAATGCGTTAAAAGTTTTTCGTTTTGATTTATTCGCAAGCATGTGTGTATGTGTGTGTGTGCTCCACTCGCTCTGCTTTTGCTTGATTTGATGTGTCTCTGTTTTCGGATCGCATTGGTTGATTGCCTGCGTGGCTGCTGGGTTGCGCGCCTGGTTGATTACGTTTACTGATTAGCGTTAATTTTGTGGCTTCAAATTGGCAAATGCGCTTCCAATGACTAGATTGATTTGAGTTGTCTAGATATTTTTTTGTAGATTAATGCAATATTTGTGGGTTGACTGAAGCATCGGAATTTTTTGTGCTGAAAAATGCTAGCCTTTTTTTCGTTATAAAAAATGTTGATAAGGGTTTTTGTTACTCAATTTTTGTTGATTACAATTTCTATTGAAATTGCAAAGGCAAGAACAAATTTTTAATATGCAGAATATGAAGATATGGTAAATATACTGGTATAGCGATATTTTAAACTCCACTCCTCATACAAATATACATATGTAGGTATTTATAAATGATATAGTATTAGGTTATTTTTGATTTTAAATAAGAAAAAACAGTAACTTAGGTAACACCGAAGCTAGAATACCCTACACAAATGAAAAGTTTCCACAAAAGAGCTTTATTTTGATCGATCAGTTTTTATGGCAGCTATATGTTATAGTAACTTGATCTGAACAATGTCTTCGGAGATTATACCATTACCTTAGATAATACCTTCTGCCAAATTTGGTGAAAATACCTCGTCAAATTAAAAAGTTTTACATACATGCACTTGATGCTGATCGTTAAGTTTGTATGTCAGCTATATGTTATAGTAGTCCGGGCAGTTTCTTAGAGAGAAAAGGACGTATGCAAAATTTCAGATCGATATCTCAAAAACTGAGGGATTTTTTCGGATATTCTTGAAGATATCCCGACAAATGGAAAATTTTTCCATGCAAGCACTTGAAAAAACAATATTAGTAAGGGACATCTAAAAGTCAAAGTAAAATTTAGTGGTCTGAGTGGCCAGTCAATGGTGCTATTTCATAGTAAGTCTTCAATAGTGTTTTTGCCTTATCTGGCAAAAGCGCGACATTCGAAGAGTATGTTATTTTCTTCCATAGATCTAAATAAATCCCGGTCGAACAGTGTTCAGTTAGAACTCCTACAACCATTGCAATGTGAATCTTGCTGAGAGCGAAGAGTTCTCTAGACTTCTTACGATTTATTCAGGGCCAGAAGGAGCTTGCGACTGCACAGTTGCTAGTAGTTGACCAACGATTGTTGAGCTGGTCTGAGGCCTTTTCGGTTCTCATTCCGCAGTCATTAAAACCTAAGCCTTACAGTTTCCAGCAATATCGCGAACTAGATGCTATTGTCGCTACACTTATCAGATTGTATAGTAACCACTTGAAGGAAGCTGTGCTCCGGAACAGTAGATCTACTGTTGCTTTTACGGCAGCTACCTCCGCCTGGAAGATGCTGCTGTGGTCAGGAAGCTTAAAGCAGAAGCTGAAGGAAAGTTACCGACAGTTTACTGCTCCACCAAACCTTCCCGCAAACTTTAAATCATCAGTAAAAAAGCTCACCACCTCTCTTCTCCAGCGAGTCCTACCTTACCATGCCTCCCTCGAAGGTATGTGAGTAGAGAAGCGACAGCCAGGGCTAGGCTCGGCGACCTGGCAATCCAAGTATTTTAAAATGAAGTCAAAGTGTGCGAGTATTCCAGAGTGCCGAGGCACGCAGTCATCTAAGTATCCAGTTTCTTTGAGTTCATTCATGGAATTCGATTGGATTTTCTGTTTTCCAAATATGGACAAATTTCTAATTAGTTCGCCCTTCCTAGTCTCTTACCGCAAAACTGAATGACGATTTTCAATGCAAAGCTTTATCACAGTCATGACAAAATTTTTATATCTAAATGGGAGATGACATCCCTGTACGTACGCTTGTGTTCACTATATACTATGTGACCACGCTGAATGTATCAAATAAGTAATTTTAAATAATCTCTGTCTTCTCTTACTTTTTACGATAAATGAATAAACAATATATATTGTAACCTGGTACTAAATACCAGTCTACCAAAAAGTAAAACTATTTACGTTCACAAAATTCCACGCAACTTTTAGACATTAAAAATTATAAAAATTGGAGACTTCGCTTTTGACCGCTAAACGCTTGCAATGACTTTTGAAACTGCACTTTTCGCTACATATATATACACGGACATACATGCTACTCAGTCATTAACTGAGCCACTTTCCGGCACAATGCTAATGCTGTGCACAGCAGAGTGGTCATTTACTTAAATTTGAAAATTTTAAAATTGTTTTTGTTTTTTCTTAGCTGCACTTCTTCTCGTAGTTTAAATAAATTTCATGCTGATGTTCCTACTCAATCGCTTTTATAAAGTTATGCGCACAAGTTTAAGTCATTTGGCTATCGCATTACCCCATGGAAAATCAATAAAATCAAATTTATTCTGCATGTTGTAGTTGTAGTTGTTGTAGTGGCACTTAGTTTGGCGAAAGTTGAAAGTTTTCATAGAGACTGTCAAAAACTTAAAGCAGGCAGGCTATGATCGTTTGGGCGCGCTTGTGTTCGGACAAAACTTTTTAATCAGTGGCAACTCTTGGGAGAGCGCATGAAAAACAACAACAAAAGCACCACAAACATCGAGTACAATGAGAAGATATAAAATATATATTAACTGGCATGGCATATTTATTGATATTTGAGCAGACTTGTTCATACTGCAGCCAAGTGGTTATAGATATTTATATAAGGGTATCCGTTAGTTCCCAAGTTGACTTTTTTTTTTGCTAACGAAGTTTCAGTTTTTACCTTACAAAAATTATCCTGCCTAACCTTTCATTTTATTAATTCTCAATTTAAACCGTGCTTAGCTCGTGTTACTTTTCTCATTTATGTAACATTAGATTTTTGGATATTTTGCATTGTAAAATAAACCTACAATTTTAAAAAAGTGAAATTCTGTTTTCAAACTTTTTGCTTTACAAAAAAGGTTTTGATAGTTTTTTCATAAAATTACACCTTTAAAATGCAGTTAAATTTAACATCGCATAACGTGAACATTCATACAAGTGCTTCATACATTCTGTGTTGCGCATACCACATGGTGTACTATATCCAGCACATTTAATCCATACCTTTAACTGTGTATATCTTATAAAATAGTAGTTTTATGAATAAAAAACCTTTTTTGTAGCGCAAAAAATTTAAAAATAGAATATCACTTTTTCAAATTTGTAGGTTTAATTTGTAAAGCAAAATATCAAAAAATCCATTGTTATATACATGAGAAAAGTAAGATAATTTGGGCACGGTTTAAATTGAAAATGAAGAGTTTGTTTACATTAGATCCATACTTTTAGGGAAAAAACTGCAATTTCAAAGGACATCTGCAACAAAAAGTCTACTTATGAAACAATGGACACCCTAATATACACACACCTCTATTTGTATGTTTGTGACAAAAATTCTTTGCGCCAGATTGCTGAGGTATTTTATGGAAAAAATTTTTTTTAGAAATCTATTAGCTCTGTTTGTGCGGAGTCGACCATTTATGCACATATATATCTACGTCTAACGGTAATTGTTACGCACATTTGCTTCAATTCACCTTACTTACTTTCACTAATGAATTGTCATATCGCTTTGTGCGTAGAAAAAACTTTCCATTTTACTTTACTTTCGAATAATTTCAAAACTACCAAATTGCTGTCATGAAATTAAAAGCTTAAAGCCAAAGTTTGAAGACATTTTGCTAACTTTCGGTCATTACTACGTTCATTTCACACAACTTCATCTGTTCAGTTCATATTCTTCTATGGCAACTAGCTAACTGAGCGCTCTTGTGCAACTTACCTGCCGCGTGTGTAGTAAGTTTTTGGTAGAAAACTTTTTAAATTTTTATACGAGATAACCGATGCGAATATCGTCGAGTTGGCCATTATGTTGAGCAGCCGATTGGAGAGTCCGATGTCCATGTAAAGTTGATCCGCGAACAAATCATCGCTGTGGACAAGAAGCGAAAAATGCGAAAGAAAAATAATAATTAGTTAAAAATGCGAAATTTTTCTACTGTTTTTATTAATGTTGCTTTGAGTGGCAGTCACGAAATGTTGGTTATTCCTTTTTTATCAAAGAATTAAAAAATTTGAGATAAAAAAGTTCTACATTTCGTTTCAGCGAAACAAGCAGCATGACTCATTGTGTTTGTATGAGTATAATGAGTTATTGTGCACTTAATTGCATGAGAATATGAAGAATATTCACTTATATAAAATATATAAAGTCAAGCCAAAAAGTCGGATTTTACATTTACGATACGATATATCAGGTATAATGGCTAGGAGAAGATCGGCACTGATTGTATTTAGCTTTGATATTAAACTAAAGCATACTCGAGGTTATATTTCCACTTAATTTTATTAATATTACTAAAAATTTTATCGACATTTTTGACACAGAGTCCACCAAAATAATGATAATTATTATAGGTAGCATATGGGGGCCAGGGTAATTCATCGACCGGTTTCATCCATTTCGGAACCTAACTGTAGTTTAATTAAGAGTATACGCTTAGTTTATTTTGCTAAAATATCTTAAGTATTGACCAACCTGTGATGAGGTGACCAGAACAAATACTGAGCCGATTTCATTAGGATTTTTTGCGACAGAGCAAATTTTTTGCATTTTATTTAAATAACCACAAATTAGGCTATATTTTTGGCAAAAAGTCAGCCGAATGATTGAAAATCTTAATATACGTACACTAAATTTTATTAACATAACAAAAAATTAGAACGATATATTCGGCACAGAGTTCCCCCGTAAACGATATTAATTAAATTGGTTATATGAAGGCAAGAGTAATTTATGCATCGATTTCATCCATTCCCGAAACAAGCTTCAGTATATCCAAGATTATATGTTCACCGAATTTCGAAAATATATAATACGTATGGACCGATACATACCATATAAAGCCAACCCGAAAGTTTAAACATTCGTATATTAGGCAAATGACGGCCAGGAGAAATACCGAATAGAGTTTACCAAGTTTTGGCGCCAGCGCATATTATAAACAAGAAAATATGCGCTCTGCATTTCATTAAGATATTTCACAGGCTGACCTATAGGTATATATTTTATAAAGTCAAGCGGAAGTTTTAAAAATAATAAATTAGGTATGTGGTAGCTAAGGGAAGTATTGACGCGATTTTATTATTTTAAGCACAAGAACACACTGTCATTAGAAAGAGATACGCTCTGAATTTCTTTAAGATAACTCACATATTAATCGATATGTTAATATATGCAGAATAAAGGCAGCCTGAAGTTCGAAACTTTTTATATTAGGTATATGGGAGCTAGTAGAAATATTGAACCAATTTTGCCCATATTAGACACACAGGCACATTATTAGTGGAAAAATATTCTCCTAAAATTTCATTAATGTAACTCAACGAGTAACTGATATTTTCTGCAAAAATTAAGTATTGCCTCTTAGGTAGACACTGAGGCTTGAATAGTGATTGTCTAATTTCAAGCATTTTTTATTATAGGTGTCACAATTTGAAACTAATATTTGCGGAAAACTTTATTTTAATATCTTTATTTTTAATTTATTTACTGTAAGGTGAAAAAAGTTATTGAAATTTAAATTTTATTAAATGAAAAGTTGTGAATAAATATAAATAATAATATAAATATAACATTCGTAAGAATCAGAGAGAATGGCGTGATTTTGGTCCAATTTTTTCGATTCTCGGTATTTTGTAGAGTGTTTTGTCCATTTGCAACAAAACAATCAAAGTGTCAAGGCACACGTGTATCAATATTCATCAAGATACCTAAATTTTTATTGAAGTTATGGCTTGGACGAATAGGTGAGCAGACGGACAGGCAGCCGGAATTCAAGGCGTCTCGTCTTCTCCATCATTTATATATATATATATATATGTATATAAATCTAGATCTAGATCAATATTGGTTTTGGGTGTTAGAAACAACCGTTAGGTAAATAAATTACTATATTCTGCGCAAGATGTTGCGTGATAAAAAAATTGAAATTCAAAAAATTATAAATAGATACCGGAGCTTGTTGAAGCAGCTTTCGTATACACTTAATCTCTAAAATTCTAATGTTTTTAAGTTAACTGCTTTTAGCTCACGTGCCAATCAAAAATTAAATTTTTTAATCCAAGATTCTATCCATTTAATTCTTAACTGTATTATCCCTTCTTACTGTATAGTAATTAATTTTTTTTTAGTCTTTCAAAATAAATTTTAATATATTTTTAGATTCGACTCTAACGGAATTGTATGTATATATCACCATCTCATTACTTTACAGGCTTATATTTTTAATATTCTAAAAAATGGTTTGGTATTGCAAATCTCTAAAAATCCAGCTGTACCCCCAACTACCACATATTCAAGGCTAACATAAACCCCAAGGCTAACCACAATTCCCAACAAACAATAACACATTCAACTCAACTAAGTAATCCGCCAAACCTTAACTGTGTGCCTTAGTATTATATATACTTATATAAGATGAATATCTGTGTGTGTCGGTGCTGCCACACTAAATTTCGCTTAACGTTGCAAAGTAATTGCACTTTGTGGCATCTACTTTTTGCTGCTTGATTTCTTAAATTTTCCAAAGCTAGCGCTATTACTATAACCAAACCCACACAAAGTGGCGTTTGCCACACTCCACACGTTCCTTACAAAGTACGAACACGGGCCAACACATTGTTTGCACACTTACCCGTAGATCCTCAAATTAAACGGCAACGTTTTCACCGAAGTCATATAGATGCGCAGCGAGTTTAGACGATCCAACGACAGTGAATCCTCATCGACCGTGAGAATGCTGCTGCCAGCAACAGCATTGCCATTGCCACTGCCACTACCACCGCCACCACCAACAGTGGCGGCATCGTTGCGCAGTAGTGTTGCCAGCGCCGAATTCGCTGCGGTGGCGGAGGAGCGTGCCGGTGACATGGCATTACCACCAGCTGTTGCCGCGCCTGAAGTAATTTCTGTTTGTGTTGTTGTCGCTGAAGCTGAAGCGCCGGCTGCGGATACTGATGATATGGCACTATTGTCGGCTGTTGCTGCTGCTGCCGCTGCCGCAGCTGCTGCTGACGTGGATGATGTTGATGTTGCTAATTGAGATGCTGCAATTGTTTCACGGTTCAACGCTGCGGATTGTGTTAAGAGTTGCAATTTTTTAATTTGCTGCAAGTGAAATTGAAAAGTGAAACACGAGTGAGTGAGTGAAAAAAAAACAAACTGTAAATACGTGTATAAGCAAGTTAAGTGAAAGGTAATCGCCAGTGTTGTGTTGAAGACGTACATAATTAAATTACGTGTAGAGTTTACTTTATTGAGTGGCAGCATTGCTGACGTGAGTGATTTACTGTGGCACACCAGTCACAATCTAACTTGGGAAATTAAGTTGAAGACAGATTGGTTTCGGGGCTTGCGCCACAAATCCGAGTTGTAAGTGAGTTTTTGTATTTTTGATTTCAGTTTCGTTATTTTGTGTTGAGTGAAGTGTGGCTAGGTTACGTTTTTTCCAACTCAGTGCAGGCTAAAGTGCGCTGAGTTTGGTTTGGTTATGGTAAAGTTTTGGTATTTTCAAGAATTTAGGTTACGTTTAATTGTTAGTTTTGTTGTATATATATAAAATGTAAATCTCAATAGCACAAACCAGCAAGTTGGTAAATTTTTAGCGCTGTGGCTGTAGAAGGAAGAAAATATTGATACGCCTTTCTTACTAAGTTTAAACTGAAAATCTCTTGAGTAGTTGTGAAGGATTTTTTGGCGCTTAGGCCGCTTTAATTTTTTAAATTTGCTACAAAGTATTATAAATAGCTGAAATAGTAAGAATATCGAAACCACATTAAGTTAAGTTAAGCTTAATTAAGAGAAATTAATCTAGATTAATTTAGATTAAGTTAAGGTGAAGTCAAGCTTAGTGTAGCAAGTTAACAGTTTCGCAGACTTATTTCTTCAACTTTTTAACGCGTCTGTGCGAGTCTGTGAGAATTGTCCGGTATCACATCAAGTGTTATGCGAAAGCTGTTGATGTTTACGATTGTCTAAGGGGTTACCAGGGCATCATGGCTTCAAAAAAAAATTTTGTTTATTGTTTCATTTAATTCTATAACATCTCAGAATATCGTCCTAAATTCTCAAATAACAATAATAGTAACAGTAATAGTTTTGGAGACACAGCTTTGAATTGTTGCACGCTCGAGGTTAGCTATATAATCACATGAAACTTTAAACGCGTTTTTCTCAAATCTTTCAAAGTCGATTGTCAAGATTTCGCACGAACTACTCAACCGATCTTAATTTAATTTCACACACTTTACACTTTGAGATATAATTTCGTGTCGAGGAGGATTTTTTTGTTCAATTACAACTATTTAAGAAACTAAAAAACCTCGAAAAATTTTCACCCAAATTTGCATGTTTTTGTAAAAGCACTTTATTGTTTTTTCTCCATCTCTATACCTAGTTAATAGTCTTAATACAAACAATTATTTTTTTCTTTTAACTTTTGATGATCCTGTCAGAAATTCTGCTGTCAACGCTGCTGTCCGAGGAACTACCGGAAATGACGCCGTATTAACCGAGTATTGGATATTTTCCTTTGAATAATCTTTAAACCGTTTACATTGAAGGGAAAACGTTTTTCAAGTTCTTTCTAGCAACATGTCGCTTGATATAAACAACTTTCAAACCAAATAAAGGTGACTTAGTAAAGAAACAAATATCTTTTATGCAGGCGTTGACTTGTTTATACAGACATACAGACAACTCTCGTTGTTGATTTACGTGAGTTCTTCCTGCATTTAGGTTTCAACCACAGCCACCACGAATCTCCCCAAAGGGGCCATAACCCAATGAGCTGATTTGACCGAAGTCCAAGGGCTTTCTGCTCCCCGTGGCCAGTGGAGCAACCCATTACTCAATGACTGGTGACATTTGTCGCTTGAACTTCAAATGCATTTTTATTTGGGATTTCATTTAAAGTCTATAATATCAGTTCAAGCTGAGTATTATAGCACTATTTCTGACATCATTTACTATGCTGATAATTCTGGGCAAAATAAATTAACAGTCATAGTGCATTTGGCTTTTAGTCGCCTCTTACGACAGGTATGCTTTACCGCGGGTAAATTCTTACCCCTACCCGCAGGGGGAAGACATACAGACAATCCTTTATGGCATATTCGACGTTTCCTTCTGTGTCTTACAAACTTTGTGATAAAATTAATATAAGAATATATTTTTCTTAAGTCGCCATAAACTATAAATTAACGCTTTCGTTTTGAATACAAAATGCTGCAGTGAAAATTTATAAAGATTTGTAGCCACTACTTTATCCTCTGAAAGTAATAATATTTTGAATTAAAAATTTAGACAGAGTTGTAGCCATTACTTTACCCTCTGACAATTATAATATATATAGTCAGACAGGCATAGTATTTAGATATAATAAATTGCTTTTATATTTGTAAAAAGATGAGCAGCTAACAAGCATGAAATCAGTCTTTATCGTAAGTAACTTGGAAATTTCGCAAAATATATTATTTCATCTTTCCATTTGATTTCATACATAAGCACATTGTTTTTAACAAAATCAAATATGTATATCTTCTAAAAATAAATACAAATTTGTCTTAGCAAAATCTTAAGCATGGGAAATTTCATGAAATTTTATGTCTATAACTTATGTATGGTTGTCAATATATTTTCCTGCCGACTGAACTGTAATAAATTGGCTAAGTTCAGCTCAGTCAAAAAGTCAACAAATAAATCCGCATGAACATGAAATACTTAAACGTTATAAATAAGATGATACAGAAATTAAGCACCATGTAATTTACATGTCAATGTCAAGCCTGATTTGGCAGAGCGGATATTGGTAGCACAGATAAACTGTAGATTGTTATTGCCCGCATGCGTCTCTGCATTTTATGCTGAGCTGTCAATTTGTTAGTCATAAATTAAGCAAACAAATTGATCGAATGATGCAATAAATAAATAAAGGCAAATATATTGACGTTTTTGACAAATTTATTTTTAATTGAGACTAGAAAAAGTTATCACAATTTATTTGCATGCAAAATTAGGTCAAAGTCAAAGACTATATTTATTATTAAAGCCAATACTGCTGTTTGCCTTTCACATAAGGTTAAAATTTATCGCTTTTTTTATTAAGAATTTTTTTGATGTTTAAAATTTGTTTCTTTATGACTCTTCGGCTCTTATGTTTGCACGCTTCTGTTCATGTGTTGGCGTACTCGCAAAACACCTCCTTCTCTTAAAGCTCTACTCAGCATTTCACAAAGCCATTACTTTAAGTCAATAAGCAAAACTTGAATTATTGCTTCGATTCGTTTAGTGAGCTGTCTGTTGGCTGTTTTTCTTGCAAGCTTTAAACGTTGTTCCCTTTCTTTTCTTGTTAAGTTATTATGGTACAACCCTGTACTAGGCAACTTGAAACAAAATTATTACTCATAATTCATATTTAATCTCTTGATATCGACATCGAAAATGCATTTTACGCACAAGTAATAGAGTACTAAATGTGTGAACGACTTTATGAGCCGTGAAATGGTATTTATGAAAATAGAAAAGATTTTTCTCTTGTAAAATATGTATTTATATGTTAGCAGAAAACGTTGGAAAAATATTTATTTCTGGCAGGTTAAAAACGTTAAGCAGAAAAGCATTTTAATGCTTCTTAAATACAAATATTGTTAAAAGATTCATGCAGTTAATGGCTGGGTGTATGTGGCGTATGAGTAACCTTAAATATGTTTGAAATAATATTCAAATATTTACTTCAAATTTTACTATGTTATTTTTAAAGGTATATACTAGCAATTTATGCAAAAACCAAAAACGAATGGTTTTTCGAAATTTTAAACTAGGTGTTTCCTTTAATATAACAAATTGTGCTAAATTATTGAAGCTTTCTAAATAAATAAATAAAAATTCAAAAAAATATATTTTCTTTTACAATTCTAAAGCCGATTAACAAAAATACTTAGCAATTCTCGCCAATTTTCATTTAATAAATTCTGCTAGTGCTTTCCAATATTAAGTTAATAGCAAAAATTTAGAGCGCAACACTTAAAAACTATTTCCGAAAATCATCCATTACCGAATTTAGAAATATTTTTAAAATTTTTTGTACAACAAAATTGAAAATCCTCGCTCCTTCGATTAACCAATCAATGCTTGTATATATATACTTATAGATGTCTGTCACGCATTTTCAACCGCAACAAACAGCAAATTGCTATCTTTCCCAAATTGCTGGAATTTATTCGTTCTGCACATTGCAATCGCGCCTGCATCTATGCTATTGTACAAATCTCGACGCATTAAATTGTTAGAAGCTTTCGTTTGTTAGTTCAATTCGTGCATCATTGTTGCACTAAATTGAATTTAAATTTTTTACAAGCTTTGGAACAATCAATAGTTCAGAGACAACATATAGCAGACGTGCAATATATATATTTAATTAGGGTGAGCCAAAAAAAAAATTAAATTAACGTATTTATAGCTTAAAACAAAGATAAATGCAGAGAAAAAAATATACTTCCAAGTCAAGATTTTTAGCCTTTGAGAGGTGCTTGGTGAGTATTAAAAAATTTCAATTGAAATATAACCAAATTTTTTTCATTAAAATCGCATAGCTTTTGTGCTGTTTAGCATACAATTTTGCAAACTTCGAATCCTTGTAGAGTATAAAGTTTATTAAAAATTCAACCTAGGGGGACATTTTTTTAGTTAAAAAATACTTATATTCAAAAGCTTTGAGAAGTGAAAAAATCCATTTATTTTAGTTTTTTTTTTGAGTCACCCTAATGTAGATAGTAGTGTATATGTAGTGACTGACAAGAGTGTAGAAAAATGTATAGGATATACAAATGCACGCTCGTGTGCTTATCTATGTATATGAAGTAATAAACATACCCAACCAGAAATTGCAATAAGTGAAAAAAATTAAACATTTTTCTTTAGCGAATATTTATGGATCGAGATATTTTTTAACATATTTGTCTACAATAATAAAAAAGAAACAACTATTGTTTCCGAAAAACTTTGTACCCCTAATTAGATCACATCTAATGATAATAATAAATTTTAAAATGACATTCTTTCTAACCAAGTACCACTCAATGAATAACTGAATATTTTGCTCACTTTTAATTTTTTGCTAGGTGGCAACTTTATGTCAAAATATACATAAATCAAAATTTTCCAGAATATATCATATTGCTAACTGTATTTTATAATTTTTTGTTTAAATGGCAACTCTAAGACAAAATCTGTATATATCAGAGTCATTTTATACATTTCTGGTAGAGGGAAATTTGTTGAAGAAATATGCACAAATCAAGAATTTTCAGAATATATCAATTTGATACCTGCAATTTATAATAAAATCAGAGATTTCCAGAGTATATCAAATATATCAATTTGATAACTATATGTTATAATTTTTTGGTAGATAGCTATGCAAGCTATGCCAAAATATGCATTAATCCGAATATGTCAATTTGATGGCTGTATTTTCTTATTTTGTTTTAAAAATTTTAAAAATTTAAATTTTCTCAACACTAAAACAAACAAAAAATTCCTACTGGGTGTGTATTGCAAAATTACATATCAGCTAACTGTGTATTGGCAACAGCGAGTGAAGTGCTGTGGAATAATAAATAAAAATTTAAACTTGTAGTGGAAATCAAAATAACTTTGGCACCGAAACAGAAGTGAAAAGCGATGGTTTGGTAGATCAAACTATCGAAAACAGAAGCGCCGATGCAATCACTAAAATGCGGCGTAACATATAAATATACATATGTGTATGCGTGAATTTCATGCTTTCGCATAGAATGCCACGACATGTGCAACAAAACGACAAATGGCAATTCGGCGCGGCGAGCGGTGCGCAACCAAATGGAAAACAGCGAGTTTCAAACTATCTGCCGGTATTTGTATTACGTATATTATAGGCAGACACACACATTCTATACAAACATATAAATATAAAAAAATACATAGAGCTGAATATGCAACATGTCTCCCCCCTCCCCTCAAATCATTGGCATGAGCCGCGTTTGCCGATACTGTAAGCGCGTATGCGCGTTCCTCTGTGCATTTGCCACATTATCCACATGCCATTGCATCGCGTGCAACGCTCAACGATTTCTTCTAAATTTGCTGCAAACAATGAGGCAAAGTCGAAAGCAACAATTGCTGCTGCTGTAACTGACGCCACGTCCCCCGCCCCGTCGATGTACACGCACGTTACAGACATTTCGCTCTCGTTGCTGCAGTTGCACTGGTAGTTGTTGTTGTTCTTGTTGTTGTGCGCGTTAAAAGTCATTGCATGCGTCAGAGCAAGATTTTCGACGTCAACGCTGCCAAACTGCCAATAAAGTTTCGCAAGTTATTGGCTTTAGTCAAAGCGTAGTCTTCCAGTTTCTTATTGCCATTGTTGTTGCCGTCGCCAGTTGATTGCTTCAATTTGGTGTGTTTGTTTTTGTTGTGCTGCCGCTCTCATGCGGATGTTATGTCGGCGCAATTGCTTGTCGTGACTTTGATGTAACGCGATTATTTCTTGGTTTTTTGATTGTGCGCCTTCATTGAAGGAAATCTAATTTAACGGCATATGCGTATGTGTGAGTGTATGTATCCAGTGGTATATATATGTATATGTATATATTAAGGTGTCTAATACATCTTAGGTATTTACGAGCTTGTAACAGTAACAAATTTCCTTAAGCTTAGAAACTTCGAATCCTTTAATATTTTATTTGTTAAAGGAGGAATGAAGGAAAATCAGGGCTTTTCTAAACTATTTTACATATAGTTCGTGAAATACACTCTACTTTTTATGCGTATTATTGTGTTTGGTCTTTTAAAATGTTGTCAAAAATTTAATAATTCCATTTTCGATCGAGAAAATTCATTAAATGATTTATTTTAATGAACTGGGTTCATTAAAAACTGATGATCGGTAAACCCAAACAATACTCAAAGTAGAGAAAATTAGTTAATGGAAACGGGATGCACAAATCGAAATATAAACAAATAGAAAGTATTATTATTGTAAACGCGTTTTAAACAGAATTCAAAAGGGAAACAGAATCGCAACATTTATTATTTTTTAACTAGCTGGTACTCCTTTACTCTCATAAAAATCTAAAATAAAGACATATTCTAACTAAATTGATTAACAGAAATTGAAATTAATCGAATCTGGAACGGAAACGAAATCATATCAACATAATTCGAATAAAAACATGCACAGAACGAAATAAAGCTTATTACGAATATGAAGAAAAACAGAAAATGTTTAAGAAGCAGTTTATGTGTTGATAATACTTCTAAAATAAAGTACCGAAGAATTATTGAAAACAGAAACAATGAAAAGTAACAGATACAACTCAGAAACATAATTGGTGAACAGAAACAGAAATGTTAACGATTTGCATTATAAACCGAAACCGAAATTCAACTCAAGAATAGAATTGGTGAACAGAAACAGAAATGTTACCGATTTTTTATATAAAGCGCTTAGGCATTAATTGAAATGATCAGAAACAGAAATACAATTTAGAAACAGAAACAGAAATGCTAGTAGTGAAAAATGAAAACAGTACAACAAAAAACTGCTAAGTTCACATAACCTATGTTTTATCATATTTTTCTGAACAGTCCGACATAGGAAACAATCTTGAGGGGGATACTTTTTGCTGTATAGCTACTTCAGTTTTAATATAATATTTAAAATAGCTGTCGTGCAAGCGTTTTTAAAACGTTTTTTATGCAGTTAAAAATGTGTGTTTTAAAAGTTTAAACTTTTCTGCTCACAAATTGCAATGGAAGAAAGTCATAGACGAGTTTAATGCGCTTACCTGTTGGCTATTAAGTGATTGTGTATTTTGCATGACTTTGTCGAGAATGTGCAAAATTATTTCGGCTGCCATCTCACGTTCCAGCTGTGTGCCCTTTAGTTGCAGATACGTATCGACCTGGAAAGGAGCAAGAGAGATTTTGAATACAAAGTGAATGTCAAAAAAAGAGCAAGAAATGAAAGAAAGTTGTAGACTTTGATAATATTCATAGGCCAGCAAGAGTACACTGAGAGAAATTTAATAAAAGTTTATTTCGAGAAATTATTTTATATATGATACATTTTGTGATGAGATTTTCGGAAAATTTATTTTTGAAAATTATTGCAAAAACTATGATGCTTTCCTTGAGAAAATAAGGATAATCACCCAGTCGAACAAAGTTATATGTGAAGTTTCAAAGTCACTCATCATCTCAGTTCAAAAAAGTAAGGGGTCAATTATAAGGCTAAGCACATACAAGTAGTGGCGTGACAGTAGGTGAAAAGTCTGAATGTCAAAGGCTAGTACAATAGTTATGCTAAAGTTAAAAGTCTGGAAATATCAAGTATATAAATATAATTAATTGATCAACTCCTCCAAATACTTTTAAGGCTTTAAATTTAGCAAAATTTCCCGATTACTATATATCTTTAAGCATATTTTTCGTTTAATATCTGAAGTATCTAGCAATCTGGGCTATTTAAATATTTCTTTACATCGAATATTTTCTCTGAGTGACTTAGTTTCACTATTCCACATGAAGTTGTCTGCTTTTACGGCACATCCTGCACGAAAGTTGCAGCAAAACTCAGTTAAAAGGGCGCTCAAGGCCCACTAACTCACACACATGAAAAAAGGAAAGTGTTCGCTGTGTATGAAAGAGCAAATAACTTCCGACAAAAGTGAAATCTAATAAAGTACGATTTTTTTCTCAGCAAGCAAACGCATTTTTTCCATAATTTGCTACCTTGAAGAGCGAGCACATATGGCATATGCACCGTTTGCCTGATGGAACATGTGAAAATGCAGGAAGCGAAGACGTTCGAAAATTTGTGGTTGCTGTGAATTGGTCGTGTGTGCATTAGAATGAAAAATTGCACTTGCTGAACTATGTAAAGAAAACTGTTTTTGTCGCCGTCATCAGCAGGCTCACCATTATCAGCATTGCCATCAGCAGCATCATCATGAGCACCATTATTATAAGCAACTGCATGATGTTGTTGCTGATCTTCGTTGACTTATAAGGGAGCCTCTTTGCTTTTCAGATGAGCTGCCACTTTTGTTATTTATATGATTTGTTGCTTTTGTGCTCCTTTTGCTATTCCATTCTACGCTACCGTTAGCGCATTCACTTTCTGTTTGGTTTGTGGCAAAATGTTCAAGCAGTGGTTGCGTGCCACAAGTGTGGCTGTAGTTAAAATGTGGCAGTGGTTGTTGCGGCCGGCTTGCACCTGAACAAATTTGCGGCTTTTGCAATGCAAATGGTTGGTGTTGCAAGTGAATACAATCGTTTTTATATTCAGTTGGCAAATATTTTTATGAACACTTCCTTTGTATATGTATGGGAACTTGTATATTTAGTTTATAATGCTTTTGGTATGCTGCTGCACAAAGTATGCGCTTCTTATTATTAGTTATTCACATTTAAAATAAATATATTTTTAAGTTCTATATCTTTATAGTAACATTCAACTAAAAATTTTACTACTAGACATCAACCAAAGCAGTAAAGGATTCGGAGGATCACGATTATAGACAAAGTGATTTTCTAACAACAGCCTCTCGACATTAAATTCTTAAACTCCAAGTGTATTTTAGACTTAAAAAAGTTTCTCACAAAATCAATTATTAATTGAGAAACAGATGTGTCGTTTTGAAAACCAACGAAATGTAGTCTTAAAGACTCCGGACTCGGTACAATGACCAAAAGAAAATCGCAGCAAACAACTACTGCTTCTCAACTTAAGATCGTTTTGAGAGCCAAATCAGAATTGTTTGCATTCCATTGACAATTTTGATTACTTAAAATAATCAATGTAATCGGTCGATTGGTCAGCAAATACGCAGCACTGGTATGGTTGCCTGGATGTAGTCAAACGCAGACGCGGAAGCTTCAGGTTTTTACAGGATTACGATTACAGGATACCTCGCGATAGCTCCTGTCGAACACCTAAATTGTGAGACCTATATGCTTTCGGTTGAGGAACATAATGCACTCCTCTCCGAGCAGCTTTTGTTTGGCTGTTTATGTTGAAATTATACCTGCAGTCGTCAGTTTGAAGCGTTAAACAATGCATGTCCAATCAATCGCACTCATCTAATACCCCTCTCCCTATAGTCCCACAACGTAGAGACAGTAAATTTCCTATGCCTACCGTTAGATGATTTTGACGACAACCAGTTTGAATATTACCACCCAAGCGGGAATTAAATAACCGCTACAACAGCAACAATATCATTTAATACTATTTTATCTCATTGCTGAGGGTTATTCGATATGCTCAGGACACTTGTTTGAATATAATTTTTCACGAATTTTTAAACGTTGTTTCAGTTTTCATGGTAATTTGCTAAAATATGCCATACATAAATATCAAGCACAAGTGTTTACTTTTACAGCTGGTTAACAGTTATCCGATTATGAAATTATATATGACCATAAAATCATGTGAGTCATCGAATCGAGTTGATTTAGCTGGTTTGCCATTGTAATGGGTTTTCACCAAAGGAAATTCCACTTTACCCGCTTAGAGTGCCATTTTGAAAAATGAGCACAAAGTGACACATGTGACAAATTACATAAGAAAAACAAGTAAGGAAGAGCTAGGTTCGGGTGTAACCGAACATTTCATACTATTGCAACTTACCAGGATCAAAGCCAGGGAAATACATTCAGGTGATTAGGTTTGTTAGAACAATGAAAATCAATATATATAGTATATGGTGGTAATTTGTGGACCAATTTTACATATTTTTGGCATTAAACTAAAATATAGCCATATTAAACGTTCAGTTAATTTTGCTAAGATATCTTACTTATTTGCCGATATATGCGATATACCATATTAGATACATGGGGGCTGAAGGAGTTATTGACCCGATTCAACACATTTTTGACATGCAGGCATATTATTATCAGAAAATGATCCTCTTATAATTTCTTTATATAACATATTTCACAGATTGACCGATATTTTCGATAAAATGTTCGCTGTAGGAACTGGGGTCCCCGTATTCAATATATGGTGGGTTGAATAGTTTTGGTCCGATTTGAACAATTTTTGATCATAAAGTGGCACAGTTATACATGCATAGGTGCTCGATTTGCATACTGGAAAGTGAAAGAATCAGATGGATGTCAAGATAATACTACATTCTAAATTTGGTCGATATTAATCTAGTAGGTCCTGAGATATATGCTTTCACCGAAATGTGGGCGCAATACCCAACTCTCTTGAGTGCCAAGGGATATATGTACCAAGTTACAGCAAGATATCTCAATTTTTACTCAAAGTATCGCTTGTACGGACCGACGGACGGAAGGACAGACAGTCACCCAGATTTCAACTTCTCTCGTCACCGTGGTCATTTATATATTTATAACTCCATATTTACCTCGATTAGTTTTAGGTAATACAAACAACCGCTAGGTGTACAAAACTATTATACTTTATAGCAACATGTTGCAAGCGTATAATAACAAAAAGCGCGAAAAGAAATGCGGAAAGTAGCATAAAGCGAGTAAAAAAAAGAAATTAAAAGTATCGTCACCGAAACTTGTGTATTTTATGAAAAAAAAACGGAAATTTTTTTCCTATGAAATATAAATATTTTTATACATTTTCATAAATAAATAAGAATCACCATTGCAATGCAATATTTAAAGGTCTTAAAAAGCGCTTTACTCACAAGTCACACGCGGCGTACGCTTTATCTCGACCACAGCACAGAGCACATAAGGTGTTTACGTGACACTTTTTATACCGAATGCAGTTTTAAAATGCACGTAAACATTTGCCAAACAATACCGTTGTGTGCTTGACACACATTAAATAAATATAAAAAGCGATTGCTTTTACTACCCAGAACATTTTGCAGCGCACATTTTATACTTGCGGAGATTTTAGGTCACCAATAACAACACACGAAAACAAAAACGTCTGCACTCTCGCACTTGGTACTCACCTCATGCAGCATATCGATGAGAAAGCCCGCCTCGCCGGGTAGAAACCGCTTATGCCGCTTGGCCGTATATGCGAAGCAGGCCTTCAGTATAGCCGATGAGTTGGTCTGCTGGTAGCCGGCGCTTAGTGCACGAAACTTATTGTAAATCAGCAAAAGTTGATCATGTACGCAAAGCGAAAAATCGGGTAACAGCCATGTCGAATTTCCCGTATCGCGGCTTTCACAAATGCGCCGCGAGTGGCCCTCGAATCCGCGCGGACAGTCAGCAACAATGGCGGCGCCTGGTGCACTTGTCGGCCAACGGACACCGTACAGCGTGTCACTGTGGCACACACGTACCGCATTGCGGTCGATAACTGTAATGTAGACGCTCTTCGATACCGGCCGTACAGTGTTGGAGACAATGCATGTGTACTCGGCGGATTTCTGTGTGAACAAAAGAGCAGCAAATATATTAAAAAATTTAAAAATTATATATATGTAAAAGGGTTTTGTATACGTAAAATATATAAAAAAAGCTTATAAGTATTTACTACGTAAACTTTAAAGCTTCTTCACTTTGTGCTTTAAGCTCTCTCACCTGTATGTTGTTAATTTTCAGTATGCTTCCATCGGGATAAAGATCTTCCCACATCACTGTGGCGGGATTCGATTGAAAGAGCACACCGTTACGTGTCCAGCTGTAACCGAGTTGTGCGTAGCGCTTAATGTCGTCATTGCCGGGGGAGAGGCAACGCACACGCAGCGCATCTCCGCGTTGCAATGTCACACTGGCGGGATCGACGCGTAGGCGTGGCGGCGTTTTGATATGCACATGTAGTGAGCGACACTGTTCGATGCCCCAATCGGTGACCTGCGAAAAAAGTAGACATATTCTGAAGTTCAAAAATGTTGATTTTTAACAGCGAGATATACATTTTTTTCAGTAGTACGACTAACATTATTTTATGCGTATCTTAGACGCTTTTTCACATTTTAAAAATCATTCGAACTTTCTCAGTCAGTAAGAAAAGAAGTTATTCGAGCTTTGGAAGCTCCTAAAAGCTTCTGTGATTTTTTCCTCATTTTCACACAGAAGGAAACGTTGGAGACTCTAGAATATATATAGGTACAAATGATCAGCGGGAAGAGCTGAGTCGATTTATCCTTGCCCGTCTGCCTGTCCGTCTGTCTGTATATGTATACGCGAAGTACTCCCTTACTTTTTGAGGTATTGATTAGGGTGGAGCGAATTTTTTTTTTTTCGCTTAGCCTGAGGGTAAAATTTGTAGATTATAAAAAAGGAAATTTTTGCAAAAAAAAACAAAAATTTTTCTAACATTTTTAAAGTAAATTTCGAGTTAAAGCCGCCTCTAGATCTTAAATATTTTTTTTTTCCAAAAATTTTTTTTATTATAATCTAAAAATATAATTATATATATAATTTTTTGTCGCTCCACCCTAGTATTGATCCTTGGAAGCGACGGTATCGGACCACTGTAGCATGTAGCAGCGAGCAAACTTACCGATCACAATCAAGTCCTTCTATTGAAAACTTTTATATATGACAACATATCTTCATGAAATTTGGCATGGATTTAAATTGAAATCAACGATGCAATTTTTGAATAATTTGTTTAGATCGGATCGCTATAGCCTATAGTTGCCATACAATGTAACCGAAACTTTCTTGTATGAAACTTTTTTGTTTGTAAAGGATATTATAGCTTCGGGGCCACAGAACTTTCCGTTTTTTTATTGCTTTAGTCACTTTTCATTCACAAGTGTCTCTAACCCCAAGCTAATTTTATTTAACCCTAACCTAATCTTATTTGTTCAGAGATACTCAAAATTTTATTTTGTCATTATTAGCCTATAAAACAGAAGCTGAGTTCCATCAAAAGAAGAAGAAGCATATTCATAATAGTTTTTGTAATTCTACAAGACTTCTAATTATCCAATTAAAATAGACAAGTTAACAAAATTTTAATAACCCTCATTCACCCTTATTATCAAATTAAGTATCAAATAAATTAACTGTCAACATAAAGAAAGAAAAAAGCTACACGGCAGTGTACTTATATCACATAAAGATTTTATGCTATCCCAATAAGCACTCATAAACATATATAACACACTTAAATACGAGTATTTGAGTATTTTAATACACATATGAGCACTTTAGGGTTAAGGCATAGTAAAGCGAAGATGCAAGCAGTGCTGTAGAACACAAAGCAGGAGAAGAGGAACTGCTCAAAGTTGTTTAATGGATATTAACACTCTTATCAGTTAATATTTGAGCATACACAACTTTGCTCTCATCGTTACTCGCTGCACTGTGTGCATAGCCTTACTTTGCAAGTGTACGAATGTGGTATCACTTTTAAAAAATTAATACGCTACACAATTTGTCCTGCTAAAGGGTGTTGATTAATTAAAAAAAGTAAACGTCAATGAAAATTAATGGAGTTACGCGTGTGTGCAGTAGTTGGCTTCTTTAAAAAGGGCGTTGTAGCGTAATAAACTTTGATTGACTGAAAAATTGCTGTTGCAGAGCAATGGCAAAATATCTCTCGCTGCAACACACGAGACATTAAATGAGTATTTAGCTTGTGATCGCACAAATTAAGAGGACTCTCGCGATAAAAGTAGAGCTCATAAAAGCCAACATACATATATGGAGGGTATAAAAAACACGTAAATACGTGAATACCCAACGATATGTATGGAGCAAATATCCATATTTTAGTGGATAGTTAAAGTTTTCGTGCTATTTAAGAACATTTTGGAGAAAAAGTAAACTTTCAAAGAAAATATCTGTGACTCAAAAAACAATGTGATTCAGAAAATTTTCAGAAATTTTACAGTCTGGGATTGCATTTTCTTGATGTGGACTTAGAAATAAATATGTGCTTCGAGTTTGATATTCTTTAATGAGGTAATACCACTTTGGCTGTTGTTGTTTTTAACTGTGTGAGTTCACTATTATGTTTTAGTACATATAGAAGTTCAGTTGGCACTTTCACGGTCTTCAAATTTGACGTTGTCGCATTATGCAGTTAATATGTTCAAATAATTGATGTAAGCGGATGAGTTTCAAAGTTTACTATGACCAACAAGTTTACTTGGCAACTGACCGAAAGTTTAGTGGTCAGTTGGATATTTATAGTCACAAATAGGGCGAAACGCACGTTTATATATACAATATATTTGTTAAAAAATGCAAAAATTTATTTTAAAAATTTTTTTCATATTTTTAATATACATTTCTAATTGTCTATATTTATTTCGTTGTATGCCCCAAGTCACAAAATTTTCGATCAAAATTAAAATTATTGTATTTTTTCAAAACTCCTTAAAATTTCATTATGTTTTTTAATTATACAAGCGATGTCCATTCGCTTGACTGTTCTTGTTATCTCAACCGCTGTCAGAGCCACAACCACACTTAAAATTAAGAAATTTAAGTTGGCGATATGCATAATTATGTACATACATATATAGGGTGTAGATACAGGGTATGTACTACTAAAATACGATATATATATATTTTTTTGCCAATATATATATGACACTCTAGCATATTGCTGCCATTCAAACTGATTGATCAAAATTAAGACAAACGATTTTTTATATCCTTTTAAAAAAAAATCACCCGTGAAGAATATTGTAGCTTCGGTGCAACCAAGGTTAACATTTTTCATCGCTTTCTTTGAATTCATGTTTAGTAATTGATAATATAATTTTTAAAGTTCTTTTACTCAAGCTCTCTGCATCTTCCCTATTTGTTTCTATATCTTTCTCTTTCTGTCTCTCTGACTGTGTTTCCCTCTTTTTTGATCTCAGTTTTATTTTATAACTATTTCGTGCTTTGAGGCATGCAGACAGACTTTCGAACACTGAAAGATGTGTTTATTAAATAAATGCTTGAAAAGAATTTTCAAAGGGAAATACTTAACTATATGAACGAAATAATTTATATAATATATATACTAAAATTAAAATTAAATAAAAAACAATTGAAAGAGGAATGTTTTCTAAGATCTCAATTTTATGATATATGTATACTGGTGTCTATTATAAAACGGACGGTGATGCATTCACATTTTGGAGAATTTTCTTAAATATATAACGAAGCTTCAATGCTATTTAATTAAATTGGGGTACTTGTTTTTGGTTTCTCAACAAAATTGTTTCAATATATATATATAGACACCTTCATATGCATTTATATATAAATTAAATTAAAAGTTTCTATTATTACATACACATTCATTGAGACAGGTATATATTATATAAGTATCCACATTTTACTATTCTGCAAAACAGTTCAGTGCATGAAATTCCAGAATAACAACTGCAGTGCTTAATTGACCATTAGCAAGTGGCAAACAAAAAAGCAGCAACTGGTGCACAAAGAAAAATAAGAAAATTGCAAAGTAGCGTTAAATGCATAGATATATAACCTTGCGGTAACGACAACATATTGGCCATTCATGGTATGCTCGTAGTTACTGAAGTTAGAACAAAGTTGTTTAGGAACTTCTGGAATTGCTAACAACAGGGTGTTACAAACTTTTGAAAACTGTGATAAGAAAATATTTCTAACACATATATAGTTTTAATATTATTGTTCATTGATCTATATTTGCAATTTGTTAAGCTTAGTATTTATGATTTGAAAAAAAATTTTGAAGTCTAAGCCATATTTTTATATTCGAGAACTGATATCAAAGAGAATATGGTTGGTGCTAACTTAGCCCAATTGAGTGTGTGACTTTGATATAATAAAATATATAAATCCGCACAAAAATTGCTTTATTCATTAAAGAAATTTAATAATTAAATAGTAAAAATATGTTTGTATCTGAGTATATTATATAAATATATGTAGATATTTTCGAAACGGAAAAAAATTAAAAAAAAATACTATTTAACATTTTCAATTCTTTAATGGCTATGTGCTATGGCTTTCTGGCTATGGGGCACCTAGTAGTTAGTTTTAATAAAATAAATATTCTGTATAAATATTTTTTAGCACTCCATTGCTTTTTATTGTTGTTGTGCAATTGCTTTAATGGTTACCATTGTTTTTGTTTTTGTTATTATGACTTTTTGCTGTCAATGTTTTGCAAAATTCCATAATTTATGAAGCAGCTAATGCATTTCATAGTCTATGCTTTGCACTGCAGCCTTTACATGCTGCTAACGGCACGGAGCTAAGGAGCGAGTGCAAGGAACATATAGTGAGAGCATAACATAGCATAGCGGTGAGTTATTGTGTTACTCACTTAGTTACATATACACAAGCCAATATTGTTATGTGTTAGTGAGTCATTTATACCCATATATGTATATATATTTTTAACTTTGTAAGGCAGTGCTATATTAGTTTTGCGTACAAGAACCAGCAACAATACAATTTGCATTTTTCTATTTTGTATTTTGTTGTTTTTCATAGCAGCATAGCAAACTGTTTACTCTCTCTAAACTCTTGGAAAATTGCACCAGCAAGAAGTGGTAAATGGTCAATAACATTTTTCGAGCTTGATTTGTTGCAAGTGTTGTTGGCTCGCACTGCTTTGTTGGTTTTTTTTTTCATTTTGTTTAATAAATATACGAATACTTGCTTGCATATCGCCACCTATTTATACATATATACAAAGGTGTATGTATAGAAGAGTATGCGTAGGTAAAACTGATGGTTGTCAGTGGCAACCATGATTAAATGCATCTAGAAAACAAAGTGCTTAACCTAATTTTTTATTAATGCAAACAAACACATTATATGGTTTGCTGTCCATGGCGTATGAGTAACCTTTACTGACCAATCATCAAGTTTGTTTGCTACTTGAAATTCTGTTTAGCTACGCATATATATATAAGACAATTAAAGTAATATATGGTAAACAGTAAAAATTATGTATTAATTTGAAATTTAACAAGAAAAAACGTTTACTTCGTTGCACCGAAGCTAAAATTCCCTCACAAATACAAAGTCTCTTTACAAGAATTTAATTCCGATCGTCCAATTTGTATCGCAGCTATATAATATAGTGACTGATCTAAACAATTTCTGCGGAAAATACACTATTGCCTTAAATAATAACCCTTGCCAAATTTCGTGAAGATACCACGTCAAATGAAAAAGTTTTCGATGCAAGCACTTGATTCCGATCGTTCGGTTTATATGGGAGCTATATGCTATAGTGATCCGATCGAAACAATTTATTTGGAGATTACATTTTTGCTTTAGAAAATAACTAATGCTAAATTGCGTGAAGATACTTCGTCAAATAAAAAAGTTTTCCATACAAGTACATGATTCCATTGTTCAGTTTGTATGGCAGCTATATCGTAAAGTGGTCCGATTCGGCGGCGATTCCGACAAAAGAGCAGTTTACTAGGGAGAAAAGAACATGTGCAAAAATTAAGACCGATATCTCAAAAGGTGATGGAGTAGTTTACGTATATACTGACGAATGAACAGATAAGCAGTGCTAAGCTGTTCAGGGTAAAGAAATACCTATGGAGTTTGTTATTATTATGACATCTACTAAATTTTTAAGAAGAATGAACTTTTTTATAAAGTTTTAGCGCAAGCCAAATTTTTACTAATAATAATAATAATGGAAATGTAATTCCTTAGCTTGCCACGGCGTATGAGCAACTCCTAACCATCTTGTGAATGACTTTAACTCATGCGTTAGGTTGAGTAGCAAAAGTTTTAATGGATAATTTTTATGCAGAGATAGTGATACTCTTAATATCTCCAGACAACCTAGTTTTAGTACAGACTGTTAAAAAGATATTTAAATTTTATTTTTGTTTTTTGCTGCTGAAAAGTGCAATAAGCGTTTAAATGCTTTCATAATTAATACTTTTATTGAATATAACATAAACCTAGAGAAATTTGAATCGGAGACCATGTAATTTCTTGTACAAAGTTTTTGTTTCTTTTATATCTCTTCTAACTCAGTGAGAAAAAAAAATGCAGAAATATGAATCGGTCACCACTTAAATTTTAAATTTTTTTTTAAACATTTTTTTTTGATATCTTTCCTTAATCAGTAAGAAAAAGTCTAAGATAGAGTAATATCCATTACCCAAATTAATGTGCTTACAAATTTGTATAAAATTAAAAGCGATTGCGTGTTTTAGCTTGAAATTTGATGCGATTTTCCACTTAAATAGCTGTATTTACATTTGACATCCGAACCAGACAAACACAATTATTTCTATTTGATTGAGCTTTGCAGTGGCAATGCATGAATTTTGAAAAGCTGCGTCGATAACACTTATTAAGGTAAAAAAAAAATAATATATGTATATCAAAAATAAAATATTAATATTTTTGTGCTAAATTTTTTGCCTTAATATAATAAATGTTATTGACACTGTGCTTTAAAATTCATATAAGCGTGCTATAGAGCGCTAGTACCTGCTTGAACGGTTTTCATGCCAAATAAAAAGATATACTCGCAAGTGTTTATTGTTGAATTTTTTGTGTTTCACAATGACTGTAATATTAATGAAAAGTAAAACAAATTTAAAATCACTTTAAAAAAAGCATATAGTGTTATAATACTTAATCAACAAGTGTTTTCTCAGCCAAATGCCAAAGAAAAAACTTTATAGCCTTTTTGTTGCCTTTTTTTTAAAAGCTAGCGGGTTACCGGAAAGGTATTTTGATGAAATAATGACTTACAAAATTGCCAATAATATGTTAAAAACGCATAGCTTGCATAACATATGCCTGCATTTGCTATATTATGTATGTATGTGTGCATGCCAATATATATTTGTTTTAGAAAAAATTGACAGATTATTGTGTCTTTGTTATATTTTTATACCATTTTTGTTTAAAACTTACGAAAAAGTAGCAAAATGCAAACAATATGTGTAACATATCCAATTTATGCATAAAAATTACGAAACATATTTTTTAATGTTTATAGCACACTACAACGACCCATTTCTTATATAAAACTACATGGTGGCAATTAAATTTGTGCAACAGTTTTGAGTAGACAATCAATCCACAAGCTTAAAGGTTTGTGTGTTGCGTGTATTTAACGCTGAGGAAATTTTTTTATAATTAAATTGTTTGTTGCCTCTGTTATGTAAAATATTGTTTTTTTTTCGTTTATTTGGTATTAAAGATTTATCAATTTGTATTTGTATTTTATATCAGCAAATACATTTTTTTTATATTAAATAATCGTATGTTTTTCTATGAATTAATTTGAAATTTGCCAATGAATATGGTGTACTTGTGGTGCTTTTATAAGTTAGTAAGCTTTTTATAACATATAAAGGTATAAAATATATAAAATTTATTAAAATTTTTATTACAAAACAATTCTGTATCGATGCTTGGATTTTGTAAATATTTAAATAATAATAAGAAATAAACTTTGCCGTAGTTAGTTAACTGTTAGTACTTTTATATGTTATAGAAATTATGCCCAATGTTGTAAAAAGTAACCGATAGTTTTTATTAGTTATGCTAGTGGTGTGAATCCTTGCTTGCCTAAGACCCAAACCATTTTAATGGAAATTTGTTTATTGTTCCTAATCCGTGTTTTTTTTTTATTTTATTAAGGAGTTTTAGAAATTTGGTTATGCAATTTATAGTTTTTACAAATTATTTGATTTCTTAAATTTTTTCACGCTATTAGCGGATGAAGTTGAACATTTAGTTGCAAAATAGACTAATAGCATGATACTAAATTCTAATTTAATTAAATTATAATTATATCTCATTGTAGTGTGATGGCTAATAATAACATGTATTTATGCTGACTATATAAGAAAAATGAGCTTTCTTCTTATTTTGTTATGCCAGTGAACTAATTTTAGTAAAAGATGTTGTTTTTAATTTTTAAACGAATTTTTCAAAGGGAAGAAATATTGGTTAGTTACAACTGAATAACACAAGAGTTTACTTCAGCTAAATCTTTTCCTATTACATCGTTATATCTACGGTTTCTTTAGTAAAAGTTTACAAATATCAAAATTTTTTGCAAAAAATATCAGTCGACTGATCAACAAAGTTTTATAAAATTTTTATGAGAGTTTGCAGATTCGAATATCGAAAGCAATCAATCCATAAGTGCGGATTTTCTTAATTAAGCGAAAATAATGCCATTTGTATTGACAAATATATAGAAAATATATTTTATAATGAATAATGTGCTTAAAAAGTAAGTGCTTACTACCTTTTTTCGTCTATGGCGAATGTTTTTGCTGTTGAAAAATTTGAGTCAAAAGAAGCTTCTGAAAATCAATTGTTGCTGTATTATGACAATAGGAACGAGGCTGTTTATATGAAATTACCTTAAAAATTGCAGCAAGTTAAAACGTTGCAAAAAAAATTATTTCCAAATTTTTGTTAAAAACTTTATTATTGTTCAAGAAGTTAGCTCCAGACTTATATTACCTGTTTAAATAATTTTGAAAAGAGTTTTTATTTTATAACTGTACAAAAAGTTGTCATAATTTCCATATAGATACTCTAAGAGAAGTTAGCTCTATGACTAACAGCACATATCTAAATTTGTATAAAGTAATACAAATAAGCTCTTAATGAATACATTTGTGTGCCTCACTTAGTTATGCATTTAACTAAATTGAAATGTGTATTAATCTTTGATCAAAATTAACGGTTATGTTGAAATCTCACTTAACGCTTGAGTTATCTATGTATATCAGCATATACATATGTATGCATATCTAAGATGCACAGTTTGAATGTGTGCATTTATTTGTTGGCGCCTTGAATAAATGCAGCGCTTAACTAACGAACAGCAATTACTAACTAATAATTAAATTTCACTTATGCTTAAATAATTCCGTTTCAAATTTCCGCCATAAATCTTCCACTGAGAAATGCACAACGGTAGTTATTATATATGTATGTATAAGTTTATATATATATACATTTATTATATATTGTATATGAATGCAATAGTAAATTAATCCTCAAGTCAGTAAATGTATGCACACATATGAAATTCTATTACTCTAGTTGATATTAAGTTTTAAGGCAATAACTTAGTAATAACGAAGCGGAAAGAGAGAGCGAGAGAGAAAGTAAGAGAAAGAGATAGGGAGTACATAACGCAGTTGGCAGCGCAGAGTAATCGCATTCATGCCGACAACACAACATTGATATGCTGTGATTTTATTTATAACTCGAAATCAACATACACACACACAAACACACAGATAAGCCAACGTGTATCCTTTAATCCTTATTTCGTTTGGCATAAATCCATTCTTCAGTTGTATAAAAATCCAGAGACATATGCACATACAAACATACACATATGTTTGCTTATATCAATGTTGCAATCAAATGTTGCACATCAATCCGGGCTTCGCAAGGGAATGCAGAGATTTTCTATAAGGACTTTCCATACATTTGGATGAACTTGTTGTTGTTTGTGTAAAGATGTGGACACACATACACTCAAACCCATGTATTTGTACGCAACTACTGAGCTATGCAAGCCGTTAGCCAGCACTGTCGTTCAATTTATATATACAAACACAAGCGCACATAAGTATATGAGTATTGAAGAACCAAACAGCAAAAAAAAAATATAACTTCCCTTGCAGCAAAGCTTGAATACCCTTCACAAATAAAGAATTTTCCATATAAATACTTGATTTTAGTTGATCAATTTGTATGGCTGCTATATGCTATAGTGATCCGACTTTGTTCGTTAGCTTGTATAATAATCTCTGTCCAATTTCGTGAAGATATATTATCAAATGAAAAAGTTTTCCTTACAAATATTTAATTATAATCGTTCAGTTTGTATGGCAGCTATACATATGCTATAGTGGTCCGATATCGGTCATTTCAACAAAAGAGCAGCTTCGTAGTGAGAAAAGGTTATCTGAAAACCTGACGGACTAGTTCGCGTATATACAGACTGACAGACAGACAGACGGAAATGGCTAAATCAGCTTGCCATGCTGAACACTTAAGTATATATATTATATTATAGGGGCTCCGGCGTTTCTTTCGAGGTAAAACAAACTTCGTGGCGAAATTACTCTACCCTCTTCGTGGGTATAAAAAGCGCAACTGTAACAACAAATCAGTGAATGGAGTAGCGCCGTTGTTTCATCGAAAGCGCAATGCATTCACCGTGAGTGCAATATTTTCACAATGGCAGCAGCAACAGTTACAAAAGTAGGTAAATCTGAAGTTGCCAATAGTTGTCGTAGAGCAGTTACGAGTAGTTGGTGTAGTATTTCTAGAATTTGCTGTTGTGCTGGCATTGTTGTTGCTGCAGCAGTAACGGAAATATGCATAGCAAACACAATTATATCCGGTTGCTTGCATTTCTATTCAACTTCCGCTTTCAATCTATCTGCCACGCTATCTAACTGTGTATGTGTATGACTATATGTGCACTGCAATTTGTGTGAATATGTGTGTTGTTGTTGTAGTTTTGTTGCCCAACTGACGGTTTGACTGCACATTTGCTTGCTGACTGTCTGTCTTCTGTTGATAGCAACAAATATGGGCAATGTAGGTATGCGTGTGAGTTCGTGTGTGTATACCGTCACCGTCCATTTTGCCTTTGGTCACTCACAAACTTGCACATGGCAAGCCGTTTCGCATCGATTTCATTGCAATGGTATTTGTGCAAGCAAGCGCGTAAAAATATTTGCATTTGGGATTCTTTTACCAATTTTTCCAATTTCTTTAGTTTTTGGCTTGGCAATGCTAACGGAAGAAGGAAAAAATACTCGCTGCG
Source organism: Bactrocera oleae (assembly GCF_001188975.3). Classification (NCBI taxonomy): domain Eukaryota; kingdom Metazoa; phylum Arthropoda; class Insecta; order Diptera; family Tephritidae; genus Bactrocera; species Bactrocera oleae. The sequence goes on from NW_021653603.1 coordinate 3,160,844, forward strand.
AATAAAAGTCATAATTGTAATTGTAAATTATGCAAAATGTGCAGAGTGTAGCCGCACTAGCTATTTACTCTGGCACAAACATATAAATTTGTGCATGTGTGTGCATAAAATCACATATTTGCGTTCACTTGGTAAGGATTGGTAATTTTTTTTGGCTTCATTTTCGTACTTGAAAAAGCTTTTCTCTGGCTTATATGATTTAATTTTCATTTACACGATTTTTATTTGTATCTTGCAACTTTTTGAGTTAATCCAAGCAAAAGACGAGGACCAAAAGTAAAAAATAATAATCATTAAATAGTTGAGCTCAAATCAGAATGTGAAGGGAAGTTCATATGTACTTAATCTTATTTAAATTTGATCATACTTGACTCGAACTGGTTTATTTTTAGTAAACTTTATATTCGTTCTAGAAAAAGGGAATGACAAACACTTGAAAACAAGTTATGAGACAGATAATGGCTTTGGCTTCTGAAAGAAGTAGTCAATTCTTACCTTATTTTAGAGATTTTTGAATATAAAAAAATAAAATGAGAATTGAATTTTGGATATTGCCAGATGACTTGACAAGACATTACTTATACATAAAGGCCCTACATTCTTTGTTTACACTTATTTGACATGACCACAATGATTTTATTACATATTGCGTGGAAAAGCATAAGAAAACTCTTTTTTGCTATATTTGTGCTAGAAGCAAAGTGTATTATTTTGAAATGAATTTGTGACTAATAAGTGAACAGGAATATTAGCTCCTTTTGGTCTCATAAAAATGAGTGGTATAGAGTTTTTTATATTAAAATTAATAAATTAGTACACGCTTATTAGAAATTTAAATATTTGATTATACTGAACTCACATTAAACTTTGGTTATTGTAAAAACCTTTATTTTTTATGTACCTTCCCTTAAGTACTTCTAGCCTAGTGCTTGCTGCCATTTTTTCGTGTTTCTTAGTAGGTCGTTTCCTGCACTCGCAAGCGGAGACAGAGAGCGAGGCAGAAATATGCGCGAAGCAACGTCTAGACCGGAAAACGCTAGTAGCGTTTCAATTGTTGTCTTTTATTTATGAAGTATGTGAAAAAGGTCTTGAAATATAATCGATAATTAAATTTTGCGCCATTTAATAAAAGCATGCGCTTCCAATTGATTAGGGATTATTCATGTAAAGTAAAATAATGCAGCAATAATGAAGCTCATATCTTTTATATATATATATTTTAGATGAGAAGGATAAAAAAACCTCAACAAATATTGAAGAATATTTAATTTAAATTTATCTGAATTTCATTTGGTTCATGTGAGGAAGAAATCAATCATATTTCCTAGGGATTTCCCATACAAATTAACGCAGCCAATAGAAGCAAGCTCAAAATATTTAAACAGCACGGCGTATGAGTAACATATAGTATATTTATCTTCAAATTTCACAGGTTTACCATTAGGTAAGGTCACATAGTGTACAATCATATACTTTACATACAAAACTCATGTGCTCAACAGCAACAACACCTTACCGCATACATAGTTATGCCAGCAAGCAATTTAATAGTCGCGACGGTGTCTACAGGGCGTATGCGTAATGCTAAAAATTCCATTAAACTTTGCGGATAAGTTACAAACAAGCAAGCTGCTAGTAACTAAATGCAAATGTTGTTACTGCAAGTTGCTTTAGCGTCTTAGACGTGCAATGGTTGGCATGCATATACACACATTTACAGAACTGATATGTGCGAAGTTGGTGGGAAGACAGGATACAGGAAAACAGGCGTATTTATATTTAGTAGAAGAGGCAGGTTTATTCTCGTCGGTAGGCTGGTAGTGACAGCAGTTTAGATAGTTTAAGATGTTTGTTGATTTGTAGTAACGGCGGTTTTGGGAAGTTACTGCCAACAAATATCTGTTAGATCTAGTTAGTCGTGCTGTTATAAACTGGCATTAAATACAGTATCTCTTCAAGAAATTATGTTCGGTGAGACAAGTGAGCATCTCTTTGAGTAGAAAAGGTTGTGTGCAAAATTTCAGACCGAGTCAGCTTATCACGCTGATCGCTTATATACATATACTTTATAAGGTCTTCGAAGATTGCCTTCTGGATGTTACAAACCTCATGGCAAAAATACCTCAAGATAAAAAAAATATAAAGAACTATAAAAAAATTTAAGTGCTTCTAAATATTTGCTGAATACTGTATTGACGCGTTGACGCGCGTAAATTGCATAACAGCTGCTGCGGTTGTTATTGACGTGGCAAGGCAAGCGTGTTAAACTTTACCTTTTCATTTTCTTGTACTTCCTAGTAATTGACTTGCTTGCCGTCAATCAATATTTTTTTATAATTTGCTTATGCAAGTTCTAAAAGACTTTTGTATCCAATTTTTCTAACGTATTCTTGCGCCACACGTTTTTTAAAAAAAGTAGTCATGAATGGCTAAATATGAATCTAGAAATTAATAAATTATAATTACCGAATATACGTCTTGGCTAGATATACTTGAGTCATTAGGTAAAAAAATAAAAATAAAATAAACAGTTCTCTCGAAGAATGATGTAACAAGCATGTTCTAGATTACTTATTTAATTCTTAAAATATTAATATAAGTTATTAAGCAAAATATTGATTATACGTGCAGTACTTTTAATCATTGAGGGATTAAAGGGGTTACATGGGTTTCGTCGAGCAAAAAACACTCTATTTTCAATAATTTTTTTTTTCATATAAAAAATGAAATATTTTGTTCATACTTTTTATTATTCCGAAGATATATATTAAATATAGATTTTGTGAAATTTTTTTTATTTTTGGCGGACGTTTTTATAAAAACAGGCAAATTTTGGTAAAAATTTCTGTTTTTTGTTTTTGAAATAGTTGTAATTGAACAAAAAAATCCTCCACAGTAAGACCTTGTAAATTATGTTTGAAAAAACTGTATACATTTTCACTAAGATCGGTTAAGTAATTTGTGAGAAATCTGACAACCGACTTTGAAAATACAGTTTCGAGAAAAACGCGTTGTAAGTGAATATAATGAGTTCCGCTTGAGTGGTAACTTGAGTTTTGGAAACAAAAAAAAAAAACGCAAGTCTGATGAATACGGTGATTGATCGATGGTATTGAACGAGTTTCTGGTCTTAAAATCGTTCATTATACTCTGTAGCAACATGTTGTGAATAAAACCAGAAAGTTTCCGAAAATTGTTTTTTTTTTCGATATTGGCGGTTTGGTTCAACATGAATTCATTCCAACGGGACTGACGGTCAATAAAAAGTATTTGAGCGATTATTTATAATGAGAGTGAATTGTGTATTTTGAAAATAAGTAAAATTCGTACAACCTTATTTTATTTTTGTCTGGAGTTTAATCTCCATATGTCAATGAATGTGTGTTTGGTCGCTGTTTGTTTACGATACGAAAAATTTGTCTGACGATTTTCAACATGAAAAAAACGTGTTAATTTGATCAGTAAGAGATTAAATGATCTCAATATCTTTTAAGAAACGACAACATATATTATGATAGACCTTTTACAAAAGACCTGAATGCTTTGCGACTTCGAGTAGACGTGCTCGACAACATAGCTGAAGAACTTATTGTACATTCATCAAACTCATTAACTGGTGGCGAGACGTGGATTTATAAATATGTCGTCATAATGGTACAATAATCTAGCGAATAACGCTAAAAAAGCTGAAACCCCAAAAATGAAAATTCGCTAAAGACACTGAATGCCTTCCCGGTCGAGGCTTATAACATGTGTAAGGGAAATTAAACTAATCGTTGGTATGTTTGTATTGGCTTAGGGACTTATTTTGTAGGCAATAATAAAATTGAAGATATAGTTTTGTTCATCAGTCCGGTTCAAAATATATCAGATGGTATAAAAATTGAAAGTTGCATCGACTTTCTCTACTATCCAAGAATTCAATTATCTTCAGCAGTTGATTTCCACACATATGACATGAAAGTTGATTTATTATAAGTATTAACTTTTGTTGGTATTCCTATGAAGGCAAAACTCCTTAAGGAAAAAGTGATAATTAATTAAGAAATGGTTTTGTGAAACGCTTAAATCATTGTTCGTTACTCCAATAAAGGTGTTTACAAAATTTGGAGTGAAACTATTTTATAATCTGGCACCAGCAAAGCGAAAGAAAAATATGAGTACATACATGTTTAGGCAAGATATTTAATCTCTATAAACGCATTATTATTTCATAAGCACACTTGGCCTCAAGTACGACTATATGCGAATAAAACAGAAGTGTTAAAAGATTAAGTAAGAAGTGCTAAGAAGTACAATAAGAGTACATAAAAGAAAAGGCAGTCGAAGAAACTAAAATATGAATACAAATACATACAAATACACAGACATAAGTATACAATCCGAGAAAATAAGTCGAGTAGATGAGTTAATAAACTTGTTGAGAGTGTGTGAGCGATGGCAAAGAAAACACGTTGAAGGCTGCGTCAAGTAAGTGAATTAAAAGAATATGGGCAGGCATGAGTATATTGTATATGAGTACACATCTTTATACAAGTAAAATATAAATATACAGATATATGTATTATATATAATACAAGTATATGTATATATGATATAAATATGGTATGTATGTATGTATATATATTTATGTGTGTTGCAAAGCTGCAAAGGAAGTATTGAAAATAAAGCAGAAGAAGAACAGTTGCTAAAGAAGTTGTTACACAGCCAACGAGTGAATGCATGGAAACAATATATCACACACACAAATACACATGCACAACGCTTCACCACTGATCTGCTTAAGCGGATACGTACGAATGGGCGTAGAATACAAAAGGATACTACATTTAACCAGAAGCTGCGTGCTGAAAGAAGTTATGTCTGCCTCTTGGCTGCATTGTTGGTTTTCATGCAGCACTTTTTTGCTGTGCTTTTGTGATTTTTGTTATTGTTGGCGGTATAAGTGATTGTATTGTATTGTTATATTTGGTTGCTGCTGCTATTGCTGCCGCTTGTAGTGGAATGTGATGTGTGAAATAAGCGGTACGGGCAATACTGGCAAGTTGATGGAAGCTGCCTGATGACGGCGTGTCGGTTAAAGTAAATAATAAGAATGTTGCTAACGGTGAGGAAGTGCATAATGTATATATGTATTTATATGTGTACACAAAAGTTTCCGAAATTGTAAGCGAGCAGCGTGCAAAGCGTACAGTTGTCTTGCTGAGGGAAGAAAAAAAGAAGAAGAAAAATCGGAGAAAAGTTTATGAAGACAACATCCGGTGATACTTGTATTGTGTTGCGAACAAGTGTTTGCTTGTATGCAATGCAATCACACACACACACACACACCTCTTTATATAAGGAACTGTTGTTAAATATTGCACAAAAGATGCGACGAGCGACAGTGTTGCTTAAAAATGCTTTGATTTCGCCACGCTGTGTTAAACGTAATGACGTCGCAAATATGTCACAAGCAGTTTGGGGCAAAGCGACAATGGCGGAGTCAACGTCCCATTCATAGATTTCCCTTTACATGTGAGAACAAGAGTAAGCTGTTCTTTATTGTCTGCAATTTACTTTGCGCGGTTGTTTGTTTATGCTTTACATGCAGACATTTGTGGATCTTTCATTATTTATTTTGCTGCCTTCATTCATATTAAACGGTTTGCTTACCTTTCTGCGTAATTATTTGCAGTTGTTTTTATTTGTTTGTTAACATGTTTTCACAGTTGTTATTAAAAACCAATAGAAGTGACAAAGGTGAATAAAAACTCCACTTCACACAAAATTTTCTATGCAAACTTTCATGTACTGAATATGTAAATTAACTTTCGCCTGATTAATTGCAGACACCATCTCCTCTTTTCGTATAAGTGCTGCGTTTTGGTATCGCTGTTTTCATTTGTTAATGTTATTTTGTCGCGTTTACTTACACCCACATACATTTGCAGATGCGTGTTTGTTTAATTTCTGAAATTTAAATTCAAAATACTTAACATTTTGATATCTAAGCTGAATGAAATAAAAATATTTTCAAATTCAATTCTTCCTTTCTTTTTTAATTTATTGGTCGCATGACGCATGTCGAATGTCGCATTACAGCTTTGTTGTTGCAGTTGCTTATACAGGTTGATGGAAAAGTGAGTAGTGTTATCCAAGAAATAGCTCAAGTTGGTACATCTGGCGTGAGCACATATGCAAAGTTACGAGTCATTCTGTCAATTCATTCTTTGTTTATAAGTCATTTGAAGTTGAGGTGTCAGTGTTTTTTTTTAATATGGAAACAATTTTTAAGGGTTTAAAAGCAAGGGAAATTTATGAACCCTTGTTAAAAGTGTATAAGAAGTCCTCACCTTCAAAACGCACCGTTGAATTTTGGTTTCGTTAATTTAAAAGTGCAACAGGAATTTTTTTGATTGATTTCCGCAGAAAAGTAATATAGTCAACTCTGAATATTATTGCAGCCTTTTGGCTCAGTTGGATGAGAAAATTCGTGAGAGGCCTGGTTTGCGGCACAAAAAAATAATTTTTCAGCAATACAATGCGCCTGCTCGAAAAGGTGTTTTAACAATGACAAAACTCAACGAACCAAAGGGGGAATTGCTTAAGCGTCCACCGTATTCACCAGTTTTGGCTTCTAGCGATTACCACCTCTTCAGAAACCGGAAACAACTCCTTTTGGGAAAGCGTTTTTCGTCGAATGAAGAAGCTATTACAGCCGTAGACGCGTATTTTATAGAGCTTTAAGGTCATGATGAATTCATTTTTAATCACCAGTCACAATCCGATGTCAAAGCGATTTCTTTTTGTTGCCTTCAAGCGCCAATTCTGACATGCATGCTTTCAACGTTTCTCGATCTAACTATCTTTAAATGACAGTAGCTTTCCAATGCATGTTCGAAATATTGGAACAATGGAATAATAAGTTACGACAGCTCATGGTAAACCGCAAAAATTTAGTTATAGACTTAATACAAAAATATTATGTTTTAAGGCATTGTAAAAAATTAAAACTTTATTAAAGACTTTTTTACAATCTAAAAGCTTAGGTTCTGTGCCGACAATACGGCATTGCTTGTATCCTAAGATTGAGGTTTTCAAGAAATATCATTAATATTCTTAATACGAAACTCAAGGTCATATGGGTCGAGATGTTTGAAAAACTTATGAAAAATTAGTAATGAGTCGCCTTTTATTAAGGTATACCAAGCTATATGCGTGAAGAAAATATTTGTACCATATATCAAATAACTTTTAAGTTTCATTTCAACACTGAAATAAATTATAAATAGATCACTAACGAAAAAAAAAGATTTTAAATGTTATATGACAACTTCTAAAATGCTGATTTTGTTGTTAATGACAAGATATGCCAATACCATGTTTATAAGAATTCGACCGCAGACAAAAAAAAATCATTATCTGAACACAAAAAAATCACTAGGAGCATCAGTTTTTAATCAAACATTTTGCATATGAATTAAAAAAATAGGTCGGTGCATATGAGCAACCTTCATACCGGTATGTGGAACAAAAAACATAAATAAGAAAATATGCATTAAAAAATGTACGAGTCCAAACCATTGCGTCACATTTGAATACATGCAAATATTGAAAAGTGATTTAGCTAATTAATTGAATTAAATTTGGAATTTTACCAAACTTAATGAAACTGTTTCCAGATATTTTAGAAAGCAAGCGTAGCCGCAACTGTTTGACTAACAAAAATGTAGTTACAAGCGAGATAAAAAGTTTGAACTGAGAAACAGCTACAAATAAACTAAAAAAGAAAGACAAAAAAGCGCAAAAAAGAAAAAGTTTAGTGCAATTGCGACGCTTCTTAATTAAAAATAGTCAAATGCAGTGGCGAAAAAGCGAAGAACTAAACAAAAAACAACACACAAATGCTACTGCAGAGTAATGAAGAAGTGGAAGAAATAAAAGATGCAGCAGTTTTTTTCGCTCTTCAATGAGGAGCCAGATCACCAGATAAAGAGGTTAGAAAGGAAAAGTTCGTGAGCAGTGGCCTGGCTACTATTTGTTTATGACAGTCTATTCAGCTATCCTTTTGGCACTTTTGCTTTCAATGCTCCAGATATCTATGCTCTTTCGCATTTTTTGCCTTCACGCATTGTGCTTACCTCTTTGGGGCGCAATTTGAAACAGTTAGATAAGTTAGCGTTTGGTGAAAGCATTTGACATTGAGGCTGGTCAACGCTGCGAAAAGTGTTTACTGGCAATTGCTGCGCTTTGTTAATTTGCTAACTGATTTTTGAGCGTTCAGATTTTGCTTAGTTTGTTTTATTCCTTTTAGTTTTTATACCCTGAACAGGGTATATTAAGTTTGTCACAAAGTCTGTAACAGAAAGAAACGTCGGAGACCTTAAAACTCATTTACATAAATGATCAGCATGATGAGCTGAGTTGATTTAGCTATGTCCTTCTGTCTGTCCGTCTGTATATACGCGAACTAGTCTTTCAGTTTCTGAGATATCGATCTTAAATTTTGCATATAACCTTTTCTAACCAAGAAACTACTCACTTGTCGGAATGTCCGATATCGGACCACTATAGCATATAGTTGCCATACAAACTAAACAATCGGTATCAAGTGCTTGCATGGAAAATTTTTTTATTTGACGAGATGTCTTCACGAAATTTGGAACGGATTATTATCTAAGGCAATAATAGAATATGCGAAGAAATTGTTCAGATCGAATTACTATAGCATATAGCTGTCATACAGACTAAATAATTGGAATCAAGTGCTTCTAAGGAACCTTTTGTGTTTGTGAATGGTATTATAGCTTCGTTGCAATCGAAGTTAACGTTTTTTCTTGTTTGTTTTTGTGTTTTTGGATTGTGCAAGGTTGCTTTGTGGCTTTTCGTGAGTAAATGGTTGCACAAACAAATGGCGGCAATGTGCTTTTTATTTGCTTCGTAGGTGAAGTTGCCCGATCGGGAGCTTGTTTGTGTTCTTTGATACCTTGTGTACTTTTGTGTAATTCTTTTTTTATGATCTTCCTTGTCAAAAAGTCATCCTTTTTTTTTTTTGCCTTTTAGTTAGCAAAATTTTTTTTGTTTTCTTACCTTGCACGTGTAAATGCCTTCGTCCATGCGGCTGGCTTTGGTGATACCCAAAATGGCAGTAAAGGTGTCTTTTGTTTCCGGTGGTAAGACGGTGGTCCAGATTTCTCTAGAAATAACAATGTAGATAATAAAATTAAGTGTGGTTAGAGGGATTTTGTCATGAAGGGTAGAATCAATTCATAAAATCATTTTGAGAGTAACGCAATCGACAAATAAGTTAATTCACACTTTAGACAAATTTTTATAAAGGTTTTAAGAACACTAAACATTTTCAACACGAACTTAATAAACTGTTTTCTAATGTTAATGACCAGTACATTCGAATACACTTCTGATCATTAAGAAGTAGTATTTAAAGATAGCCTGGTTTATGTAGAGGTTCTGATATATATATTTTATGTAATAACAATTATGATGTAAGTTTTTTAAAATTGTCTACCGTTTTATCGTCTAAAATGTTCATATACGATTTTTATTCTCTTGCGTCTGCTTTGAAGTGTCTAAAAAGTTTTGAAAGTGATTATTTTTATAAAAAAAGCTTAAATAAAAATGAAAGTACTGAAATGTATCATATTATGTATAAATGGTATACATATGTATGTATATTGTATAAATGGAAGTCTACTAGCAAATTTTAGTTTAATTCCACCAATGACGATTTTAAAGCAATAATTTTTAAATAAATTGCATTAAAACTTTATCACATTTTACAAATATAGCTAGAATATAACATTATGCCAAACAGCGATCTGTTATCTTTTGCTCTGATTTTTTTAAATTTTACAAAATTCATCTTGGTATAGACTCTGGGTCTAAGGTCTCTATTAACAATAAATAGCTTAATTAAGGTTAAGTTTCGTAGCTGATTCTTGACCAGGAGATCGAAGATGTGCAAAGTTAAATATCCAGGGATGCAGAATTATACTGAGCCCATACAAATATTACTAAGAAGATACATTTCTTTACCATCTTACTCATTTGTGTAGCTAAAGAATTAAAAACTTGGCTGTTTCAACAAAGTCACACAAAAGTGGATCAGTAAAGCATAAATTTATCGACGATGACCTTTAGGATAAGTTTATCGTATGGATATAAATCGGGCAAGGGTCACTCAGAACTTCAATAACTTGATAGAGGTGGTTTTAGTATATCTAAGGGGCATGCGCAAGTGTGACAGCCTAAAGAAACAAAAGCTAGTACATCAATTGTTTTAAAATCAATATATCTATGCAAAAGTAAATAATTTAATTGTTTCGAAATTTCACTCAAGGTGTACCAATTAAAAAAAGTCGAAAGGCTTCTTACTATTCATGTGAGATCAGAAAGACTTTGCGACTGCGCAAATGCTCAAAAGACTGTGGAATACTCTGGAGGTTTGCATAGACTAGATTTGTTCCAAACTTCTTTCTTTTTGTTACTTGTTAGGTAGAGATAAATTAGAACGACGTCTTTTGTACATAGTAAAAATCTTTTAATATAATAATAAGGTTCCATTTCATTAGATCATTAACATACGTATGAGTATGTTGAATGAGTTACATTCGCTTTTACATTTACTGCCTATACACATATCTATTTCGATGTAGCTAAAAAAATTTACCTTTACACCATTTTAAGCACAAAGGCTTGATTAAGCTATCACTACACACTGACATGTGTGCCTCGTTGACCTACAAAATAACTACACCTGCTTTAAATAAGAACAGACATGTGAATGCATTAGTATGTATATGCATTAAAACTAGTTTAGTGCTTGTTTCTACACAGTCATATATTTGAGTGACATTGTCACCATTAGCGACATTATTGCTAATTACTATTCAGCAGCAAAGTTGATAAACCTTTAAATTTCAACTTTAGGGCGGTAAGTATTTAATATTGTTGCTTATAATATTTACTTAAAAATTTTAAACACTAAAAAGTTTAGCAGAAGCGATACGTTATCAAAAAAATATCTTCATCTCCATTCTGATCGACCAGTTTTTATGGCAATACAGTCTTATAGTGGTCCGATCTAAACAATTTCTATAGAGATTGTAATGTTATCTTGTCAAATAAAACGTTTTTTATACAAGTGAATTATTTTGTATGACATATATATTTTATAGTGGTCCGCTATAGACGATTCCAACATTTAAAATATTCTTGGGGACAAAAAGACTTATGCAAAATTTTAGCACTTTACAGGACATACAGAGATGGCTAAATCAACTCAGCTCATCATGCTGAACATATGTATGACATAATATATATGGCATGTACTCGTATAGTATGTATAAGCTTACATATACTCAAATACTACATTTGCAACCTCTATATAATACTGATATTCGCAGACTCGCTCACCCACCTTACTTTTCTCATAATCACAACTATATGCGCCCGAGCATCAATTAACATTTGCGGCACATTTTCTTTTTAATTTTTTCGCTTTGCGCAGGTGAAAATGATGCCAAAGTGCACTTGAACTTCTTGGTGGAATTTCGCGCTCATATCGTTTGCATGCTAAGAAGGGAATTAACATATATTTTGCATAGATATTACTGCAATATGTTCATGAAGTGTGGATGTAGATTTCTATATGTATGTACCCAAAAAGGATATTCATATACATACATATATTGTAAGTTATATTGGCGCCAACTGGTAATGATTATACAGAATTACTAATATATGTGTATTTGTATATGTATATACATGCCATACACATAAATATGTATGGTATACTGTGGAAGTACATGTCACGTGAGTTATGAAGACGTCGCGTATACTGAATACCCTGCTGGAAAAATTTGCACTTTTGAATTGTATGACATTTAATGTTATTATACTAATTTCATAATTAAGTTTACTCAAGTATTTGGATTCAGTAACAGTTATGCTTAAAGAATAAATTCGTTGAATTATACTTGTAAGATGTAAACAATATATTTTCAGATCATTCGCATACAAAATGTAAAATTTATTTTATTTTTGTATTGGAATGAACTTTTATAAATCAATATACAATTCATTTAGTCATAATTTTAGATCTATTGTAAGATTACTTTTCGTCTTATAATTATTCTCCTAAATATCTAAATGTTTTGAATTTTTGTTTTGAGAAAAGTTCAGCTACATTCTCAAAAGTTCCTTTCTTTTCCCATAGGGTATTATTGTCACAGCTGGCACATATTCTTACATACTTATATGTATGTAAGTATGCATAAGTAAAGCACAAGTTCATTAGTATGCACTAACATATTGCAAATTGATGTGTCAAGTGGGGTTTCGCACACTGCTGCAGATTTCTGATAACATATGGTGGAACGTTGATGCTGCAGCCACAGACTTATTGCAGGTTTTACAAGCTAACATAAAAAAAAAACTAAAATTCATTAATATAGACATGCAAATTTGTAGTTGCAATGACACTTACATTTACAAATTTATATACAGGCACATGACTACAAGTTCAGCAAACGTAAATATATTAATTTAGGATGTAAAGCAATTGGAGAAATACAAGATAAATATAGAAAAATAGGCACATTAAAGAAGAAAAAAAATCATGACTGAACGATCAAATCATGCATTAAGACATATGGTGTAGTATGAACTACAAAATCAAAATTTTGTCTTTCAAAGCTCATTAATTGACTTTATCATTTATTAATACACGAAGGTCAATATATTATGATTTGTGTTCACCAATTACTGTAGAGTATACAATTTTGTCAGATCGATAATTTTTGACTGCTTTCTACATATGTACATAGGCACTTTTATATAGCATACCATTTCACATAAGCATACAATTAGGCGCTGGCAAAATCACCGATCATTTGCGTTCACCATATTTGCTTTGCATCCGTGGCAGTGGTATTATATTAGTTTTCGGTCGACGAAATTAAATATCAGCACGAGACAAAGAAAATGTATTAGCAACACATTTTCACGAGATTCATTGACTTTATACCACACATACAATAATATATAATAGCTTGTTAGTTTTGAAAATCGTGCGCATTTTCTTAATGCTCTTTAGTGACTCCATATTTCAGTATATATTTAGTTTCTAAAAGTATCATATTGAGTTTTTGCAACAAGTATGTTCGTGCCCTAAAACTTTTATTGCCAGACATAGTTTTGGTTAAGGAAATAAAAGGCTAGAAACCATACTAGGTCAATTTTATAATTATATATGAATAAATAATTATAACAGAACTTTAAAAGTGAAAATGCAAAAACCAAATAAGTTAGAACATTTAGGTACCGTCTCACAAGTTCATAAAACTATCATTGCTGTTAAGTCTGAGTTCCTTTACTTTCAGATGACATTTATATTTTTTTTTGCTTTCTTCTATTCAAATTTTTAATCGATCTAAAAATTGTGCAATCATTTTATTAAAATTTTAAAACTTTTTTATTATATATAAATCAGAGATATATACTGAACTCCAAGTAAATGAGAAGCATTTAATAATGACTAAATTTTTATACTGTCGCGATATCTATATAAAGCATAAATTGGTGCACGATAAAGAAGGTAGTATTGAAATGAAATTATATTAAAACTGTACTGAAGAAAAAATTTATATTGAATCAATATAGTATAAGAAATTTCCTTAGCAGACAGAACTTAATTTATAATCGATGTAAGGCTATATTTATGTGTGTGGAAGGTTATATTTGTGCAATAAAATCGAAATATTTGCAGTAATAAATTATTTATTTATATTAAAATTCAATAAGATATGACAATGCTCCAATTTAGTGTCAATGAGTTATGAAACTGGTAAGCATTTCTTGTATTGAGCGTAAGATTTGTTATGTACACATAATTACAGACATGTGCATTAGGGTGTCCATTATTTCCAACGATACTAGATGTTTCGGCTTTTGCCATAAAACCTAGCCAACATAACAAGCACTTTATTACAAGTTTAAGTCGTACCTAAGTCATGTCATGACATGGTATTTTTTGATGTTTTGCATTAAATACATAAACTAACAACCTCAAAAAGAGAAAATTCTAACACAAAATTTTCTGCTCTATAAAAAAGCTCCTGATAATTTTTTATATAAAAACATTACTTTAAAAGTTATGCGCAGTTAAATTTAAGCATCAAATGCTTTGAGCATTCTTACAGTACACCATGTCGTATGAGCAACAAAAAAATTATAAGACACTGTGAGTTCAGTGGGCGTCCGCAAAGCAAAACAAAAATCAATTTGGGAAATAACGGATACCTTAATATGTAATGAAATAACGGATACCTTAATATATATGTAATATATATTATATATAGCATATATTTACTATGTATCTGTGTAAGAAAATATACATCTCTACATATATACCTAGATTTGTCAAATATTGTACATGCGCCATATAATTTTTTTTGCAACTATTGATGAGAGTAAATATCTTTCTGCATGTACTATATTGCTTTCTATAAAATATGTGTGCAAGTGGACTCAAGAGAAGTGAAAGAGTTAGGTAAAATAACTGTACATGTATGTGAAACTACGAGTAGAAGTGTACATATCTGTGCAAGTGCATACATGTACATATATAACACTTTTTCCGAGGCTTTAGTAGTAACTTATAAATATTTAACATATGTTTGTAATACTGAAAAATTGTGAAAAGAAATAAGGAGAGTAAAAAAAAAATAGAAAATAGAAAAGAAAATAAAAAGAAAAAGTCAATTCTTTCCGAAGTATGAAAAGAAGTTCAACTAGCGGGCAAGAAAGCTAAGAGCTACTAAGAATTGGTATTGGAAAAAGTATGGAAGAAATAAGGAGAACAAGAAAACGAAGAAGTAAATGTAGCTAATAGTAAGAGTATGTTACTACATCTTTATATCTTGAACAGCTAAATTAAGCTTGCACCCAAGTTATTAAAAACCCGAAGGAAACTTCGCAGACCCTATAGAATATATATAAAAGATTAAAATGAACAGCTGACGCAATTTAACCATGTTTGTTTGTCTGGCCGTATGTCTGTATATACATGAATTAGTGCCTCAGTTTTTCAGGTATCGATTTGAAATTATATCTACAATCTATTCTCTACAAAAAATTGCTCATTTATTGGAAACGCCAATATCGGACCTCCATAGCATATGGCTACCATACAAAATGAACGAACGAATTAATCAAAATCAGCTACTTGTATTGAAGACTTTTATACTCCACCATATATTTTCACGAAATTTGACATGGATTATTTTACAAGCTAGCGGTACATTCTCCCATGAAATTGTTCAGATCGGACTATTAGAGCATATAGCTGGCATACAAACTGAACGATCAAAATCATGTTCTTGTATAGAAAACTAGTTCCTTTGACGAGATACTTTCACGACATTCGGAATGGATTATTTATAGATTTACAATGGTATATTCTTTGTTGTTGTTTGAAATTGTTTAGATCGCGGCGCTATAGCAGGTATTAGCCATACAAACTAATCAATCAAAATCAAGTCCTTGTTTGGAGAACTTTTGTATTTGGGAAGCTTCCTTTTGACTTATTATTGGAAAGAAAAATTCATATCTCAGTATCTACAATATTAAAATTGTCTCTTAAACATATTTGTATGTGTAAGAAATTGAATTCTCTACAAGAATGGTTGCGTACAATTTTCTCTCCGTAAAAAATTTCTTGAAGTTTAATTAATTTAAGGCGTAGTTCTGTTTTTTATTGGAGTTTACATCTATTATTAGTAAGATATTAAATGCGCATAAAATACATACACAAACGCACATTTTGTAAATAATAGATATTTTTTATGAATATTAAAATCGTGTGCGCATTAAATGTTTACGCACTCAACGCTAGATTTCCTCATAAATATTTATATTGTGAAGGCAGTCAACTTTCAGCTGCTGCGAATGAGATTATTGCGCAAGCAACAATACTTATAGTAAACGTATATGTACATACAAGTATATATGTGTGTTGGCGTATGTTAGTTATGTCTAAAGAGCGAGCATATTTTAAACGCTGCTGTGTGTTATAGTAATTTATGAATATATGACATTTATTTTATTTTGCATACACAATCTGGCAGTGATTTTGAGTTATGAGCTGACTTACACTTGTGTGCGTGTGTGTGTGCGTGTGTGGTTGCAACTGCAGCTCAAGATTTCACGTGCAGAAAATTGTATAGCAATTGCTCTAGTATTTACTTGCAGCTATTTAGTTTTTTCTCAGTGCGCACTAACACTAATGCACGTTTGTGTGAGTGTAGGTTAGTGTGTGCATGGCGCAATCAGGGTCATGTTTTCATGATTTATGACAGGTAATTTGTATGCAGCTTTAACATGTGACTAAATAAATGTTGTCGTATTTATTAAAGCAGCTCATATGCAAAATAATGTGCTTAGCTGCTTGAGCTGAATTGAACTTATGCTTTGTTTGATGCGATTGTTGGAGTTTGGCTCTTGCTGGTTTGTGACATTGACTTAAAGCTGTGCACTTGAAGTTCAATATTTGTGTAGATTTAATATCAAAATATCTTGTGCAGCTTGTTTACTATTTTACTATGAATTACATGATCCGATGTGGTGTTTTGATTACACTGAAGCTATGATATTCTTCAAAGGTGCACTGCTTAAAGCATAAAATATATAAAAATGTTTTTACCATATTTTGATAGCTCAATTTTTATGACAGCTATGTATATGTTATAGTGACTCGATTCGAACAATATATTTGCAGATTGTTGTCTCGCCTTGAACAATAATCTGCCCGAAATGTCGTGTGGATATCTTGTCAAATAGAAATTTTTCCATGCAGGAACTTGTTTTGGATTGGTCCGTATGTATGACAGCTATATGCTATACAGCTTCGAGCTGAACAATATGTTCAGAGATTGTAGCGCCGCCTTGAATAATAACTTGAGTAAAATTTCCTGTATATATCTTTCCAAATAAAAAAGTTTTACATACAGGAACTTGATATTGATAATTGATGATAGTTTGTATGGCAGCTATATGCTATAGTAGCGCGATTTGAACAATATATTCGAATATTGTAGTATTGCCTTGAATCAATATATACGGCAAATTTCCAGAAGATATTTTGTCAAATAAGAAAGGCTTACTTATAAGTTCTCAATATGGATCGGTTAGTTTGTATGGCAGCTATAACCTATATTAGTCCGATACCGGCGGTTCTGACAAATGAGCAGCTTCTTGGAAGGAAAAGAACATGTGCAAATTTTCAGATTGATATCTCAAAAACTGAGGGACCAAAAATTGAATGACTACATTAAATCTACAATGCAATATCCCTGATTATCGCTCATCATCACCTAAACCTAAACAAATCCATCCTAAATGAAAAAAGATAACTCTAAATTACACTTCCAACCAATTTCTTTTTCTAGGACACTAATCCAAAGCGGTTGACTCATGCCCCAGCGGCACAAAAGGTTTATTATAAGCAAGCAAAATTATCGAATTCATGAAAAATTTGATTTATGCAAATCGATAGCATGCGCCCGAAAATATGCAATTTCCTATATAATGATAATCTAACGGGAAACGCGAGAAAAAATTCAAAATGTATTTATGCAAACACGCGCAGCAAGCAGCACGCCGAAGGATATGTTGTAAACAAGCAAAAAAATAAACTACAACAATATTTTATAGATACTTGAAGTGCGCTTTATTGTCACCGCGGCAACACTACGCCATTGTTTACACGTCGTACACAAAATCAAGGCACAAAATCACATTGGCACAATTTTGCAACAATATACAATTTGCTGGCACACTCACACATATAACTATGACTGTGCGAAGTAGTGTGTGGAATAGTGTGTGCTGCCTTTTCGCTATTTTTACATGTTGCAAAAATTTTGTAGTTTGCCATGGTTGACAGCCTTGTAACCCAGTCATAGATTGTTGTGTAAACATAGATTGTTGTCTACATACATTTTTTAACGGAGTTGTAATGTTTTTTCAGCCCAAATATGTTTTTGTAGTGGAATTTTAGAGGTATTCACTATGTCGCTAGTTTAGTCGAATTTGAAGCATACTTCTAGAATGATTTATTTTTTGTGTGAGATTGAGTTTAATTTATAGTACAACAGTGGCATCTAAATGAAATCACATTCTTTGGTAGCTACCTTGATCTCTTTGAGAAATTTTTTTAATTAAAAGCCCATGCTTTCCTGTATTCTCGTTAGTGGATATTATGTACTTTCAACATCTTTGAATTGCTATGGATAGGCTTGATCTGGTGACAGATACTTATATTTTATGGGTTTTCATGAAAAATAAAACATTTTTGATATATTGTAAAAGTTGATTAAAATCCACACTAATCACTTTGGTACCCTTATCCAAATTCCACCTGGACTGAAACGTAGGTTTGTGAAACACTTCTGAGCCATAGAGTCAGACCCATGGAACGCCTAGCTCTTAGTAAGGTTCACATTGCCACAACGTTCTAATTAGACACTGTTCTATATCCACTCACGCGGTAAGGCTAAAGATTTTGGAGGACGTAACTTGTCGCAAGAACGAAGTAGAGGGGAACCACCTTGTCGCTCTCACCTCTGCTTTCTAGCTTTCGCATTAATACAATTGAATCATCACGGTTCCTGTACTAACTATTTTCAAACCCGGCAAATTGGCTGGAATTGATATCAGCCGACTTAATAAATTTGTGGCAGGCACTTGGCGCTTTGGCGATATGCGACGGTCTTCTTGACTCATACCTAGGTTCTGGGAATCACAACTGTTCACGTGAAATTACAAAAAACAGCCTATATATCTAACCTTACCTAGCTTAACCTAACCTAGTTAGAATCCAGATCAGAATCGAGAGCTACCCTTCAGGCCACCAAAGGCTGACTGGTCAAAGTTTAGCTATAGAAACAAGCTTTTTGTATTTTTTGTCTAAGCTCGAAACTCAACTTACCACAGACTAAAGCAGAAGTACATTGAACGAATTCTCTTCCAGCAAACTATTTGTAGTAAAATAATCTACAGCACGGTAGTTGGCCGCAAAAAGAGGCCTTCCGAATGCAACTGAGAGAGACTCAAATGAGAATAGGAAGTCTAATAAGGACATTTGACTCCTCTAAAACCGAAGTTTCAATTACACCAGTTACACCAAGTTACTACAAAGATCAAGAATGGCTGCTCACGAAATCTCCTTGCTCTAGCTTAGTAACTTGCCCTGGCAAATGAACGCCCACATGACGCCAAAACTGAAAAAGGCCAACAACAAAAACTACCAAAATTTATCAAAACCGAAGTAAAGTAAACTCTACGGGGCCCGGCTATCATTGATTACAACAAAAGTAAAAAAAAAACAGTTTTGGGCAGACAACAGAATAGGCAGAAAGTAAAGAGAGACAGCAATGCAATTGAATATCTTGCGGATATTTATTGAAGCGACCCAACTGTTAAGAGGCGGAGTAAAAATTGGTCTGAATGGGCAAGTGACCCAATGTTGTGAATATTGACTATTTGCACAAATACAATTTCGCAAACTCTTTACAGTCGCAAAGGGCACTCCACACTAAACGAAGCAGAGACTGGCGAAAGCTGTCGAAGCAGGCTAAAATGAAACAATGCGAACTTAATTGGAATTGACTACCTACTTTTAGGCGTACTAACTGGTATAAATTACGCACACAGACAACAAGCGGTTAGAAATACAAAAGTCTGTTAGTATGTGAAATGCCGAGTAACTTAAGTGTGTTTGGCTGGTAGTCTGCATAATTTGTAGCATACATTTAGGCTGTTCGCTTAGAAATTGCATGAAATGACATACGCTGAACGAAGTTTGCGCTAACGGTTTGAATAATGTGTGTTGCGTGCTACGAAACTGAAAGTTGATGAAGTCCTTTTTTTTTGGAAATGCGGGTTGTTGATTTCATATTTTGTCTTATCAAACGATTTTGCGATATTTTGATTTGCTTATGGCTCTTCGTAGTCTGGCACAATTTATTTTAGAGTCAAATCAATTTATATGTTCGCGCACGTAATTGCAATTTAGCATAAAATTATTTTGATAAGTGAAGAAGTAAATATAAGAATATATAGGCTAGAAATATAAATGTGGTTTTAGTGCGTTTTGGTGCTCATATTTCCAAAATCAATTGATAAGCTAACAGAAGAGTTAAATATACATATATATAGTTATAGGTTAGCTCTTTGATATTTAAACATTATTTTTGAAGCAAAAAGATGACACAACTTTTTCGACAGAAGTATTTCTTTGCATCATTTTAAGCTGCATTTACTTTTTTTAACACCAAAGTAAAGTTTTAAGATGAGCTTACTTTGGCATACAAATTTATTTTAAATGCTAAGCAAATTTTCAATATTTTGCATTTCAAAATATTTTCCAAACCTTTTCACATATATTTCTCAGCTGCTATAAATATAAATAAGCGCTATGGCGGCTTCCCAGCTATTAGGCCACCTACATATGTGTGCAAAAGTATTATAAAATATTTTCATATACATAAAGAATTTGCATAATATTCTAATAAATGCAGCACTTTAACCAACCCAAAAACTTGTAATGAGAGTTGGGTAGTATAATTCAGGGCACTTAATGACCACTAAAGCCACTTGAGTACGAGCAAGTGGATATTGCTTGGTACGTAAATGATTTGTAAGCCAAATAAAGTAGCTTTGAAATTTTTTACACACACATACATATATATGAACACATGTGGGCAAGTTAAGTTGTAATGGGTTTTAAAGTGAGTTTTGCTGCTTGCAAAAATTAAAAATAAAATAAATTGCAGTTTAAAAATTTCACTTCCAAAATTTAACTTTACTATTTAGCAATAATTTTCTAGAAAATTGTAATATAACCTACATAGCTAATTCAAATAAGAAATATGATAACCTTATCTAAAAATAGTCACATAATTATACACAAATCCCACTTTAATTTTTTAAGAACAAACATAAATCTTGACTATAATATTTATATAATTAATAACTTATTTAGGACTCTTTTCTAATCCAAAAACCTTGGAAGTCCCTAATATTGGGAACAGACTATATGATTAATTTGCCAAAAACAATACTGTAACGATGCATCAGCCTCTATATTTGTCAGACATAGCTTCATGTAATTTCTTTCTATTGCCAAAAGCAGAGAGAACCGCAAAGGGCCATCATTATACAAATACGGATGACATCAAAATCCCATCGCTGAAAGAGCTAAAGGCTATCCCAGAAATCGAGTTTGAGAAGTGTTTCAACGATTGGAAGAAGCGCTGGCAAAAGTGCATAATATTGGGGACCATTTTGAAGGCATTAATGTAGACGAATGAAAAATTACTTTTTTTCAGAAAACGAAAATTCCCGTTAATTTTGAACACACCTCACATTGCTCCAACACAAACCGACCGATCAAAATCAAGTTCTTGTATGGAGAACCGTTTTTATTGCACAAAATTAACTTAACTTAATCCGCCTATTATTCTCCAAGGCAACGCTATAATTTCTGGACCTATTGTTGGGATCGAAGTACTGTAGCTGATATACAACCCGGCCAATAAAAATCAAGTTCCTGTATGGACATTTTTTTATTTAACAAAGTCTTCACGAAATTGAACAATGGGTCACTATATAAGTCAATGCTATAACTTTCGAATCTATTTTTCAGATCAGATCACTATATCATATATATGATAGATATATAGCTATAAGCTGGCTGTTATCAATATCTTTTTATACCCTTCTTTGCAGACATTTCTTTGTGAATTTTCACTTTCTTAAGTTTGTAAAACAAGATTTTTTGATCCTCCATTTTTAAATTTTTATTTCTTTATTTTTATGTTAACTGACTTGACATGGAAGAATAAGTATAATGCTGAAAAATATAATATTTAGATATAATAGATTTTTAGAAAAAAACTCTTCGCACAAACTCAGTCAGTAAAGTTTACAAGATCTTTGCTTCTAAAACGTAAATTTATTTTAAACATTTTGGCGAATAATATCAGTACTTGTCTACAAGCGACACTGCTAAAAACATAGAAACATATAATATTCACTCTAAAATTTATCATCTACTTTGTGGCCAAATATATATATTTATATACACAGTTATTGCATTTTTATGCCTGTATCTTTTACAGCCCATTCGCACGCCATAACTAGGTGGGTGATACACGGTCAGAAGATCCCGGTGACATAAATAATATTTTACTGTGCATCGCCTAATTTAATAGCAAAGAATTTGTTAGCAGCTTGACAATAAAACGAAAAAAGAATTTCTAAAAAAAATATTTATGTACATTCATATATATGAGTATATATATACTAACACATAAACGCAAGTTTATTAATGCAACGCTGCGGCGGTAGCTTATATAATATATACAAAAAAGGCATATATATGGTATTAGAAATTGCATACAGAGAGCGTGTCGAGAAATAACATTTTCTTCACAAATCCACGCACACACACATATACTATATGCTCGTACACCCTGTGATGGGCAATAAACTTGTTAATATTTGCAGGCGTCAAAGAGTAAACGACCTCGTCGTCAACAACAATTGCTCTGACGCAACAAATCGTAAAAAACACATTCAGCATAAAAATATTGCATTTTGACTTCGTTTCTTTCTCTTGTGTGTTGGCGTGTGCCATATTCTGCCGCTTATTTGCAGGCAGGCAGAAGAGAAGAACCACAGCAGCTACTGTCTGTCATATACTCGCTGCGAAGCCTTGCCGCTTTATAAATGCACTGAATCAACTGGACTCTTGGCGCACGTGTGATTTTGGCTGTGTGTGTGTGTCTTATTCTAAGAATGTCGCTTGAAATTGCCACACAGTTTATTATGTGCGTGCTCGTAAACAACATGCCAGCACAACCGCCATAACCGCCAGGTGCGTATGTGTTAACAACAGTGAAACCATAAAAAATTATATACCATATTGTATACACAAATATACATATATTCGTATAAGCTTTAGTGGCAACAATGCTGTCAGAGCATAGATGGCGCGCTCTGTCGAGTATATTAAATTTTTTAGGAGATTTTTGTTATATTTTCTAATGTTTATATTATTTATTTAATTTATGTAATGTTTGTAAGTAAATCATAAACACTATACGCTCTGTTCATTTCTATGCATTTGTATATTATAAATCTATGTGTATCTGTATGAAGTATTCTTATAGAAAAATCGGCTTTTTCGCATGAAACAATTTGAAAATGAAGTAGGTCTGGATTTTAAACAAAACTTGATTTTATGGTAATTGCAGCAGCGGTCAATAATACGCTTTAGTCACAAAGACATATTTAAGAAAAGAATTTCATATACGCGTAAGGTTTTGAAGCAGTCTTTCTTTTTTCCCATCCAAAAGGTCTCAAGATGTCTCACTTGAATGCTGCAAAGTACTTAAAACTAATGAAGACGTTTGTCAAACATTGGGACCAACACTTTTTGTTTGCACAAAAATGGGGACGGCTTGCCGATTCGCGGTGTTTGCAGAGCTACCGCACAACAATACAATTTGTTTATAAAAATCATTTCCGAAGCTAATCCAGTCATAGCCTTGAGAGAAAGAAGACTAAATTTGGCACGAAAGGGCAAAAATGTGTCTTTAAATATGATAAGAAACCGCTAAAGGGAATTTCAGATCAGATTCAGATCAATTTCGTGCCATGTGGTTGAAGATTCGAGCCAACTGGCCTTCAGTTCAGACCAGTTCTTGATTTGCAGCTGCTTTATCGATCAGTGAAACATTCAGTGAAAGTTCATATTTGGGTATACCTACTTCACAAATCAGGGATTTGGTAAACTAATCATGTTCCCGAAAAATTTGGATGCTAACTTCATGACTACGATATACCGTCGTTAACTTCTGCCATCAATGTGATGTGTGATTAGGGAAGCCCCTGTATTGTGTTTTTCAAGAGAAAAATTACCCAAAACATCGGAGTCGCTTGTGTAGCAGCTGGAAAGAAGAAAACGGAGTTGCTTCACTAGATTGACCCTCACAGTCGCCAGATAAGAACCCGATTAAAATGTTTAGGCAAGTATGAAAATAAAACTATATGGCGTAATTTAACATAGTCATATACTGAAAAATTGGTTGATAGCATGCATTGCCGTTGTAATGAAAATATAAAAAATGGTGGTGACTGGACGAGTTACTAATATATTAGCGCATTGTATAAATAATTATTTTATAATTTTTACACTTTTTTTTAACATATCTTTATTTTTCCAGTGGGCTAAGTAGATTGTTTTCTTGTTTAACCTATTGTATATAGAATGCTGTTGTGTCAAATACGTCTTGGATTATTAAGAAAACTTTTAACTCGTATTTCATTTTAATTGGAATATCTTTGATGTCATAACAAGTTAAAAAACTAAGACGTTTGGTATGATTTAGGCGGCGATCTCTCTTTAATCAAAACGTCAATCAAACTCTGCTTAATCAAACTAAACGAGATGTTCTAAGTGTTTATTATTCATCAAATTTCAATTGAGATGCTTTAAATTATTTAAATTTCTAACCCGCAAATGAGAGAGATGGATCATAGATAGTTATATACGATAGCGTTTCTCCTATATGTTCATTTTCATATAAAATATAAGCTAGCACTAGAATTGATATTCTGAAAAAAAAATAAAAAAATTGCATCAAGTATCAACACGTTCTCTAACTTTTCGCAGAAATATTAAGCTAAATATATTTTTTACATCCTTAAATATTCATAACGTGACTGCACAACACCAAGCCACTGATAACAGCAAGTCGAACCAATAACAGGCTTAACTTCAATAAATTGGCAAAATAGAGTAAATATAGAAATTAATATACCTCTTTAGCAAATCGAACAAACAACTGGCGTGAGTTTACACAAACTGGCATAACAATTACACCATACGATTATACCAATTCAGTCGATTATCGACATATTCTCTTACACTAGTTATGTTGTTGTTGTCCCCGTTTGGATGGTAAGTGATAGTTTGGTTGTCGTCGAGGTCATCTAACGGGAGGCCGAAGAAACGGGCTGTTTCGACGGATTCGGACCATAGGAAAAAGGGTGTTAGATGAGTTGGGTTTGTTGGTTTGGTATGTCGGGGTCTATTCTGGATAAGAAGGAGTTTAACCTGCTACAATATCCAGAACGAAGTTGCGCGAGGGTCACTATGGTTTCGCGGGGCAACTCGAGCTCTACGTCTGCTATAAGTGGTGGTTTGACTCCTAGTACGCTTGAGTTAGTTATCATTGTTGTTGCTCTCAATTGTCGTGTGAAATAAAGGTTCCTTATGTTCAATTTTGAGAGAGACTCTGGTTTTAAGTAACAACGTTTTGAGATTTTTCGTATTTTCTTCGATTTTGCGATTAATTGTGAGGTTTGGAATTTAGACCATTTTTGTAATTCTAAGTTTTGTAACTTATATATAATATTTTTCGCGAAGTCTTATACATATTTATGAATATTATAAAAACACATCTGTGGAGCAAATTTTGTTTGCTCCGTTGATCGTTTGTAATTATTCCGATAAAAATAATTTCAATAGTCTCTCAAAATAATGACTTTGAAGTGGTACAATTATTTGCAGCCGTTGAAACATTCTGTGAAATGTAAACTCAAATCTAAGCTTATAGCATAGTAAAACCTACCATAAAATTACTTTGTTCGCCAAGAATAAAAACTCGTGGTTTGGTTTCGTGTCCTTAGAGTTTTTCTAAGCAACAAAATTTATTTATTTTATTGATTGATTTAGATATTAATATTATTAGCACTAGATGTTATTAATATTACTTTTTTTGGAGAGACCGTTAGTATATTAGACTAGAAACTTAGGTGTAAGTTAAATATTTTGATAGCATCATTGTATTCCCGTTAAAGTAGTAGCATATAATGTTGAATTAATATTTTTCTAAATATAATAGTAAGATTATTTTTGGTGATAGCTACGAAAGTGCAACAGAAATATATTTTGGGATTTTTCAAGTGATTTAAAGAACACTGTGCATAGTTTTTTAAGGTTGGGTTTTAGGTTTTTAGGTTTGGCTGCATAAGTCGCAAGCACATTCTTTTTAAATTTTTTTTCAGTATAAGCTTATTTTCACAATGTTGGAAAATTCAACTTGTCACACCACCACCGCAGCTGCAACGCACTAACATATTCCTTTATAATTTTGCTTCGCATTTTGCTGCTTTTTCGTCCAATAGTTCTTGAAACGCCGCTTGAAGTTGTCACGCCATTTCGCGCAAGTGTGAACGACCGCAGCACACGTCGCTTTTCATTTTGACTCATCCGTGGAGTCAAAACGAGCTTTTTTTGATTTATCACCAGCAGCATCGTTTTCATCAGCCAATTCCGCATTCTCCACATTATCCGCACCGTCCTCACCATTCTCACCATTCTCAATAGCCTTTATGTCTTTCTCCGCCGTTGTGGCAGTGGTACCGAAGTAGGCGCCGGTCGGTTCGATATCCACAAGACGCTCCACATCGTCCAGCGGTGGTGGTGGTGGCACAATAATTGTCAGCACGCCATCGGTGGAACGTGTAGCCTTGGCCAAAGTGGCATCGTAATTCCTTGGTAATTTATATTTGCGCGTAAATTCACGTGTAATGCAGAATTTACTTTTCTCACCGCGATCGTCCTTTTGTTTGCCCGTCAAAATAACGGTGTCATTGTTGCGCACCTTCAAGACAAGCTCGTCATCGCGGAAATGATGCACATCGATGACAACCTTAAAGGTGCCCTTGCCATTGCTGTCCGGCTCATCGCCCGTCTCGATGGTCGCACGACTGACCAAACACGAGCGATGACACCAAGGTCCATCGTCCGACCAGTGATGCATATGCCAGTCACGCGCACACACATCCACATCGTGATGTGTAAAGGTCGACTTCCAGCGACGCGAGGTCGGACACCTTGCATGATAGCTGAAGCTATCGAAGGGCCAAAGGCGTGTGGAGGGCCAGTGCCAGAAGTGATCGTGTGGCCAATCCCAGTCATAGTCCCAATATACGGGCATGTTGCTGTTGACCTATTGTATCGTCTTCGTACTTCGTTTTTGTTGTTATCGCACGTTTTACGCCTCGCTGCGCGCCGGCATTAACGTCGTCGTCGTTATCGTATTTTCCTATCGTTGCCGATGTCGTTTCGTTCGGTTTACTGTTTTTGTTTTAGTTTCGCTGGTGTATTTATGGTTGCCGTTATGCAGCGACAACCAGAATTTTTTGGACGTGCCACCAAAAAAAGTGTTGTCACCACCGCTCACGGCTCGTGCCAAGTTCGTACTGATTCGAGTGCGCGTTGAGCAATTGGCAATGAAGCCTTCGCCTTCGCAAACTATGCGCTGGAATGCGAGGTGAATTTCATGCCAAGTAAACATTCATTATTTTACTTTCTAGTTTTCTAGTTATGCAAAAAATGTTCGCTTGCACGACTGCTGTCGTTAGGTAAAGGTATGAACTTGTTTGAGGTTGAGACAGTACGAAACTGAAGTACTGTTTACTAGTCAACGCTGATGCTAATTATGTCGTAACTAAGGCGAAAGCAAACGGTGATAAGTCAGGAAGTTACTGGAACAATTGAGTTGTAGTACAACTTTAAGTTTAGAATTGAGTAAAATTGGGACTTTTTGCTGTTTTGCTTGCATTTCAGAGCCAAGGAGGAAATTGAGTTTGATAATGAGCTCAGAGTTAAGGTAGAGGTGAGGATGTGCTAGAACAATGTTGATTTTGCTATTTAAATTAAAGTTATGGTTACAGTTAAGAATAACAGCACAATCCCGATATCAACCCTAACATTAAGGTTTTACGTTGAGTTTGAGGTTGAGGTTAAGGTTGAGGTTGAGGTTGAGGTTGAGGTTTAGGTTGAGCTTGAGGTTGAGGTTGAGGTTGAGGTTGAGGTTGAGGTTTAGGTTGAGGTTGAGGTTGAGGTTAAGGTTGAGGTTGAGGTTGAGGTTGAGGTTGA
>NW_021653603.1:3188871-3216808 GCF_001188975.3 Bactrocera oleae
AGGTTGAGGTTGAGGTTGAGGTTAAGGTTGAGGTTGAGGTTGAGGTTGAGGTTGATGTTGAGGTTGAGGTTGAGGTTGATGTTGCGGTAGAAGTTGAGAATAAGATTGAGATTGAGATTGACATTGAGGTTGAAGTTGAGAATGATATTGAGGTTGCGATTGAGGGTGAGATGAAGATTGAGTTGTTTGTTTAATTAAAAATTTTATTTACTTTCAGTATTGGGTGTGTTTAAATTCCTAATTGGATTCAAATGTGGTTTTAACTTTTGAATAATAAGAGTAATTAAAAGACAGAAGCAATTTGATCTTTGAGTTGATTTTAAAGAATATTTTGATATTGAGTGTGTATTTTCTTTCAATTGAGTTTAATTTTTGAATTGAGTATATAATTTTTGGCTCTGAGCTGAGATTATTCTATTGCCCTATTGCTCTTTAGTTACTACCTGAATTTTGAATGGAAATGTAAAAATCACTGCAAATACACCTATCTGCATACTTATGAACATTTATATTTCCGCGTTCCATTGTTTGATCAATAATCGAATTTCGGAATAACAAGCACAGCAAACTAAACAGCGTTTAACTTTGCTTAGTGGGCCGTGACAGTTCAGCGCTTAAGTTTCCTGTCTACCAAAAGGTTTACCTAGCCACACAAACACAATCAGATATCGCTGCATATATATCAGCATGTATACTAAGTCGATATGCACGCTCATAGTGCTACATGGCGTATGAGTGTTCTAAGGATTCACATAACCATCTAGCTCTAGCTTTGTGCCACGTGCCTTGTACGCTGCGCACCACTCCCAGTGGGATACAGTTAGAAGGTATGTAAGCATGTAAGTACGTAATAGCGTTGCGGTAAGCGGAATGCTCTTTGGAGCTTTGCGCTCATCTTTTCATATAGTGAATTTTAACGCTTAACTTTCGCTACGGAAGTGTAACTAATGAAATTCGTGACCTTTGAGATAACAAAAAGCACGCTAGCAGTAACCACTCGTTGCAGTGTTAGCCAAAAGTCGAGAGCAAAAAATTGCAGATACGTGGTGGCATGCAACATACTTGAAGGTATATGCCGCGTGATAGGTGGTTACACTGAGGTCGCTGGAAATTTTAGAATTTGTACTATCAATTTTATATAATATATCTATGTACATTTAAAAATTGTATATGTTATAGCATTACAATGCTAATGTGGAAAGAACTAAATAGCTAGAAGAAGTACGAAAAATTGTTGTTGTAATGGCGTCACTCTTTGTAATAACTAACACAAAGAACTATCAAACGTTTAGACAGTTAAATGATTGGTCGGATATTAGATTAAATAATTTGAGGCTTTATTTTCAAACCGGTTGGTGACAGCTGGGCGCCCACAGGCAATATGGCCAGGCAGCAAATAGGCTAAGTTGATAAGTAATGTGAAAACTAATTACACATTATATTAAATAGAAAAGAAGTAAAAGAGAAATTTCAGTAAATAATGCCGAAGATTGTATTGTGTGTCGCAGTTTTGTGATTTTTAGAAAGAAAGAAATTTTGATTTGCTGTGTAAAAACTTGGTTAGACTTCGTCAGAATTTTTTTTTTTACTTGTTTCAGCTATGAAAATTTTAAAACGCGTACCCTTTTCCCTTGAAAATAATATAAAATAAAAGTATACTTTTTTATGGCAAGCATCTAGAATATTATTAAGAAAATGAGCGATTAAAAAGCAAATTTCCATTTCATGAATGGCAAAAGGCTCTCATAGAATTTATACGCCAATATTAGCGTATCCAGCCATTTAATTCACAGCTTGACGTCATTTTAAATAATAAGAATTTCTGCGTATTTTATAATTCATTCATTTCTGTTGAAAGGGTCTTTATTGTTGCCTTTATGCTTGTATGTATGTTTGTTTGCTTATGTAAATGTTTTACGGAAATTCAAAGCAGTTGAGCAAAAAAACTTAATTGTATATAATTTTAAGTATTTCTAATAAAAAAAATTCGACTGCAACATTGAATTCGTATATAATTATATTTTTTTAACTTCCCGAGCTCAGAAGCAGTGAAAAAAGCGAAATTTGAATGTTAACGTATGAAATTAGCGGGAAGTTGCAGGGATGGCCCTTGAGGCCAACCGTTTTCCACATTTTTTTATTTGTAACAGAAAACGAATATATTCGGGTGAAAATAGATCTTAAAGGTTACATACATTTACTGCAAGCTGAAAGGTAACGAAGATATGCATAACAAAAATTACCTTTCATGCGTGTTGTCTTTTATTGTGAGTGAATTAAAAATTGATCAGTAGAAACTTATTGAAAAGCGACACTTTTTCAATAAGCATATTTAGAAGGCTTGTGAACTAAAGTTATTACCCCCGCCTTCTTTTGATTCGGCGAGACTTATCCAACTAGCAATAAACCGTTTGTACTGTATTATTAAGTCAACTCTAAAGCTTAGTCTTCTTTGAGGTATTGGAAATATAAGTCAAAATCATAATTATTAAAGACTTCAATAATGACTCCCAACAACACATAGTTGAACCTATCTTCACCACTGAGAAATGTCTGCGCTCCAATTATATATGCCCTATATAGCCCCTATATAGCTAAGGAATATTTTGAACCAATTTTTTCCAGTTTTGGTATTACGACATATCATTACTAGGAAAAGCTGCTGTTGCATTAAGTTGTCTTATATATTAACCCATATATGTAGTATAAAGTCAAATAGTTGACTCGAATATATTTT
Organism: Bactrocera oleae; assembly: GCF_001188975.3. Taxonomy (NCBI): domain Eukaryota; kingdom Metazoa; phylum Arthropoda; class Insecta; order Diptera; family Tephritidae; genus Bactrocera; species Bactrocera oleae. The sequence goes on from NW_021653603.1 coordinate 3,191,609, forward strand.
TATTGGGAATATGGGAGTCAGAGGAAGTACCAAACCAATTTTTTTCATTTTTATTGCAAGCGCATGCTGTTAACACAAAAGTATTCTCTCCGAATTTCTATACTAAACCTTACAAACTGACCGATATTATTGGCAAAAACTCAGCCGTAGGCACAAAGGTCCAAATATTTGGTATGGGGGCCGTGGAAAGTTATGTTCCGATTTCAACAATATGTAAACGTGAGATGGAACACCTTAATTACAACTGCTGTGCAAAGTTTTATTTTGATAACGTGAGAGTCAGTGACTCTCGATATGTAAACTGTAAAGTTATAGAATTATAAGGATCGTCATATGGGAAGTATTAGTCAAAATATCCGTTATATAAACAGTGGCCCTATTTTCACTCTGTCATAGGAAGTATCGAACATATTTGGCTAGCGGAAATTTGATTGATATAGCGCTTATATGTGAGATATGGATATTAACCGTTTTAGAGGTGGGTCCACAAACCACAACCACTTAAAAACATTTTCAAACCACAGATGTCCCTCTCTATTCGCTGTGGTTTAGTTATGGCGTTTTTTAGGTTTTAGATTACTTGGTTCTAGGAAATATGTGTACAAAATTTCACCAATCTCAATCTTTGCTCCGATTATCGCTTGCACGGATGGTCGATCAGACAGTCACTCACAATTCGACGCAACTCGTAATCCTATCAGGTTTATATTAAATTAAACGTATTCTCAACCACTCTTTATTCTAACTATCTATATTTTATTATCTTACTTCAACAAATTCTCTTAATCAATGCAAATTTATATGTAATAGTACAGCATGTGTTCACACTTTATGATAACGCTTTGACCCACTTTAGGAATATCTGCTACATCAAAGTAGCCAAGTATGAACGCATTTTATTTTGTTTGCCATTGAATAATGTTAACGAAATGCAAGTTAAGAATAAATCTGTGCCTTCAATTGATCACATTGGCTATAGCAAAAATCTCTGTGTATATGTTGGGTCACAGCTGCGCCATGGCTGAGTTCAGTGGCTGAGCTTTGCGGTTGAATAAAGATGCAGCAGCATGGAGAATGAATACATATATTCAACGCCAGCTTGCTCCACTTCAAAGCATACCAATAAAGAGTAATGCGAAAGAAAAATGCCAGTTATTCGCACGCACATACATACACACATACAAAATGTGCAGCTAGTAAAAGTCTTTCGGATGGAAGACATTTCTTTTTAGTTCGACTTTTATCCTGCATTTTACGAGCTTTGCCCTTTTTGGGCTTGCTCTCACAGCGGTTGGGTTATATACTATGCACTCGTTCTTACACCATTTTATTCGTTAGGCTCTGTACTACTTTGGTAATATTTTTTAGTGTCTATATGGTTTAAAAAATATGCACGACTTTTTGACCAATCTCATTGACATATTGAACGCACGGTTTATTGATGAGCGATGTTCGCAACAAAAGTCGTAAAACACAAATTGAACATTGGGTTATAACAATTTATTTGCGATGATTGACAGATTCAAGCACATGACATTGGTTGATCAATCAATCAATCGTAAAATCAAAAAAGAAGAAGCAACTTGTAAGCATTTTTACTAAATTCATTTATTGACGTCTAAATTATTCTAAAATACGTGAAGTTATCTGTGAGCTCTCAAAATTTCTATAGGTTATCAGTCAGATAAAAGTAGTACTGCAAAGACTTAGTTGCACCTTAGCCGCTTAAAACATTAATTTTGCTATAGATAGATCCTAAAAGAGATAATCAATGGAAAATTTGTACGCATTCAGGTATCTCACTAAAAGCTTATTTGTTCGCGGTGATACCGAATTATTTGGAAAGTATCTCGGTACGCCTTTTTTAAGGCGACAGATAGAGATGAAATAAGTTAACTTTTAACTGATAAAATTGGTTACTTTTAACATGATATTTTTACAAGCGAAATAACGCTGCTACGGATTCATAGAGTAATAACTACCTTACTATCTGCAATCTAACTTAAAGCGAATAGCGTCATTAGGTATGCGACTTTGCTCAAATATGGTATGTGACTTCGCTAAAAAACAACGTGGAGTACATTTACAGAGATAATTGCAGTGCTAAAAACAATTAAGAGAATATTACAAGAGTCAGAAAAAATAAGTTGTTTTTTTATTATTATTTTGTTTTTTTTTGCACAAGCATTTTATTTAGTAAACAAATTAAAATAAAGAAAGTTTCCGGAATTTAAATTATTTAAAATTTCGGGCGTTCGTTTTGTAAAATTTTGCAAACGCAGCCGAAATTAAAGTTTTTCAACTTTCTCCACTTGACTGAAGAAATTCCTTACGAAACATAAAATCTAATACATTTGTGAAAATATATATAATGCAAAGTAATTTTAGTTTTTTGAAAATGTCAATACTTCAATAAATGCTTATCATTTCTATGTTCACCACACAAAATAATTGTGTGCGTCTATTGGATTGTGTTACCAAAACCGGTATGCAAATTTTAATATTGAGTGATGTTATGTTCGTCTATACAATTTCGTTAGTTTTGTGTTAATTGTGAGCAGCTGTAGTAATAATAAAGGCATTGAACCTTTATGAACACATACATATAGGCAAACGTATCTGCAATGTTTAAAATATGCATAACAGTAATGTTGAGTTAAATGCGATATATATAAAGATATGTGTGCGTATCAAAATATAAATAAATATTGGCATTACTAAATATATGTTTATATGTATTCTACAATAGTATATATATGTGATATACATCTAAGCAATACTCGTATAAACATGTTAATGGTACTGCAATGAGGATATGAAAGGAATGTGTGAGCACATAGACAAAACTATGTACACCTTAGGTTGTCCCTTATTTTAGAAGTTGACTTTATTTTTACAGAAGCTCACTAATTTCAGTTTTTGCTTTTAAAAAATGTATCCAATACAAACACTTTTTATTTTCAATTTAACTGTGTCTGAAAATTTTTTTCTATGTATATGTATATATTTTGTATTAATGAAATAAATCAAAAACATTAAACAAGTAATATTCTAATAAAAAATTTTCCGTTCCACAAAAAAGGTTTTGATAACTTTTTCCATAAAAACATTCCTTTAAAAGGTATACGCAATTAAAGCTTTATAATAGCATACAGTAGTACATCACAGCGTATGAGCAACGTAGACATTTTTAAGCACTTGTATCAAAAACAAAAAATTATACCTCAACTTGGAAATAATGAACGCCCTAATGTACCTCTAATCAGCAACTACCGATGTTATAACAAAATTTCCATGCACTTGTCATTCAAATTGATTGTATATTTGCGCAATTGCTCTTTGTTCGACTTTCTAACAATAAACAATGGAGGAAATGAACGAATTTGTAGGTACAAATATACAAGTAGTTTTGCATTACAATTTTAATACTATATGTTCATGTATGTACAAGTATATTAATGCAGTCTGTGTTGCTATACCAATACTCTTAATAGATGACAATTGAATGAATTATATATTTACCGTTATGACAGTGAAAACATAATATTATGAGACTAAATTTTTGAGCACCTGTAACTAGATTAGGTACACATTAGGGTGGTGAAAATTATGCATTCGTTTATGAGTATGCTCAAAATATGTAGAAAAAAGTTTAAGAAGAATAATAAATAAAATCATTTTTATTACTGAAGCTTAAAGTTTTGAAATGACTATAAACACTTTCAAAATTTCTGTAAAATAAAGTATGGGAATAATTTTTATTAGGCTTCATAATTGAAAGTCAAAAAATATGTAAGCTTTCTCGCAATCTGAGAAGAGTTTTCATGCTTCTCAAAGGCACAAATACGTGAGCAAGATTTTAGAGCGATATCTCAAAAACTGAGGGACAGGCGGACTTGGCTTAATCGACTCAGCTCATCATGCCGATCTATTAGATATTATTTATTTATATACAATTTTATAGGGTCTCCGATGATTTTTACTATTGTAAGTAAAGTCGTGGAGTAGTTAATATATTGAAGAAGACATGAATGGACCCATCCGCCATCGCACACAACAATTGGAGCTCTTCCCACTCACTTTATGTAAGCTATGCAGAAGTATCTTGGTTCTCGAAAATCTCATTCTTGTACGAAAGATCATCAAGCGCGAAGCACGTTCGATGAATGGGTCCAAAACGAGGTCCGATACCGATTTTCAAAAAAAACAAAACATATTCAGCGATAAAACTCACTTTTGGTTGAATGGGTATGTTAATAAACCAAGTTGTCGCATTAAGAGCGATCCACAAGTCATTTTGAGATGCCGCTACATCCTCAAAAAGTCACTGTTTGGTGTGCGCTATGTGCAAAGTTATGCCCTTGGTCAATATTTCTCCAAAAGCTAAGGCTTTTTGTGGGGTTATGTGAAGTCGCTTGTCTAAGCAGATAAACCCGAGACGATTGATGCCTTGGAAGATAGTATTCGGTGGCCGTATGACTTATTGTTGCAAAAAGCGGTGCAAACTTGTGTATCACGACTGGAATTTATTCGAGCTAGCTGCATAATGACAAACCCTTATCATTATAATAAAGCTGAAGTCTATGCCTTAACATTAAATTATATGCGTTGTATTTATTCTTGAAAAACAAAAACATCTCTCTATTTATAAATTTTTTTTTGGTATTTGGATTTGTGATATTTTTAAACACAAAAGTCTTCCTCACCATCAAACACCCTAAATTCACAATGTGTATACTGAAGACAAGCATTTTTGCATTTTATATACTACAACAGTGGTTGCAAGTAATACATAATAAACAAAAAATGCGCACTGGCTGCGCAGTTGCCAATGATCAGTAGCCGGTTGTCATATGTAATGCAAATTACATATGTAATATTAAACTTCAAAATTTTGAATGCCTTTGAAGCTTCTTTAAAGTACCATATACTCCACGTATCTACCACTGTAAACCCTTTTAAAATATATAATCACCGTTACTAGGCCAAATCAACACACAAGTTCAGCTTAATGGAAAATGGTAAATGTAAAAGAATGAAATTTTGCACAAACATGCATTTTACAATTCAATTTTATCTGTAGCGCTTCGGGTAAACCGATTAATATGTGTTATGTGTACAATATAAAGCATATAAGCGAAAATCGGCTATAATACAAGCAACAGCGACTACATATATAGCAGGCGTATATTGAAGCACAACAACATATTTAAATTTTCACGTTTGCCACACACGTGCCACAATTTTCACCTGCCACAACAATAACAGGCGAAATGTGTACGCTTTTTTAAAAGCTTCTCATCGCCCGCAGCACTTTCGCACTTATTTTTTGTGTGTTAATAAATACAAAAATAACAGCGCGTGAAAACAGTGTAAAATACAAATACTCATTATAATGATAATACTCAAATGAATCGATATTTAAACACAAACGCATGAGCTTATATGTATGCTTAATTATATATATATATATATATATATATATATGGTTGCATTAGTGTATGCACTGTGCTTGTGCGCTTACCTTATAGCCTTGGATGTGTTAACACGCGCTCCATCCTTGTACCATTGGAATTGCATGCGCGATGATCCTTGGGCGGTGCATGAAATTATAAATTCACTGTCTTCACGAATCGCTGATTTTTGATTAATTGTCAGTTCCTATAATGAGAGAATGAGAAAGTGAAATGCGTAAGTGATTGTATTGTGCGCTCATAATTGCTTTGGGGGCCTTTTCAAGGATAGCAATTTAAATATTTATGCAGTTGAAATAAGTACATACATTATATATAGAGAACAGGTAGGTAATTTTTAAATGCAAATAAGAACTCGTAGTGGAAAAGCGAGAGATATTTTTTTACGTTTTCTGAAACAATTTATCATTGTAATATATCTGTAATCAAAAAGTAAGGTGAATTTCTTTATAAAATGCAAGTTCTTTATTTATTCTTCCAAATCAATGTCATCACCTTCAAAGTAACCCCCGCGCATTAAAATACTATTGTCAACGCTTTTCCAGTCTTTGCAGCACTTGGAATTGCCTTGTACCGGTATAGCCTTTGGGACCTTTTTCTATTTTTTTTTAATTATTTTTATTTCCTCAATTGTGTAAAAAGCGCGTCTCCGCATTGATCTTTTGAGTTTGCTGAATAGCCAGAAGTTAAATCAGGCGAATATTATCATATACATCGGAAATCAAGTTATTTAACCCTAAAAAACTCATCCAACTCCCTCCCCTTCCTCTTCCCGACTTCAGATCTTTTTCAAGGGTGGGTTAAAGCTCGGAGAATTTTTCTGCAAGGAGCTCTCCGTCAAGCTTAGTTTTATTCTACCGGCTCACTGCAGCGCTTTTTAGATAGAAGTGGCATCGAATTAGGTAGCAGTAGATGCCTTTCCCGGAATTGCAGTCGCTTTCAGCGAAGTGAGCATTCACTCCGACAGCAGAGCGACCGTACTAGCTTTGAGTTCGTTAACTAAGCGCTCTGAGTTAGTCAAGGAGTGCCTCTTCTCACTACCAATAGCATTAAGCTGCTTCATTATCAGACTCGTTTGGGCACCAGATCATAGCCAAAACACTAGAAACTACGAGATTTGTTCTAGTAGAACGCAGGCGATCCACTCAATTACTTGTTCTCAGGTTCATGTTGCCGCAATCCTATCTTGGGGGACGCAAATTTTCAAAGTTGTCTTGATGAAGTTAAGATAGAAACATCTAAACACTTACGCCTCTGTTATTCACCTTTTGCATGACTGAATTGGAAACATCAAGGCAGTCATACTGTCGACTAACCATGAGAAATTACAGACACTGATATTAAAAGCCACCAGAAATTTGTAGTAGGCTAAAAGCGCTTTATTAAATTATCAGGGTATTTATAGTCATTATAGGTAAAGGAGTTTTAGGTACATATGACAAAGGATCGGCGTTTTAAGTTGTTCAAGTGATATGCCGTTTGGCGATTGTAACAGTATCGGCCTTTAAATAAGCATTTAGTAAATCTCAAATAAACTTGGCTAATATAAAAATGAGTTAGATGATTTAAACCATTTTAATAAGATTATAAGAGTAACTCTCCTATATTATTGTATTCAGAGAAAGATAAGAGTAAGCAAGGAATTGGCGAATCGAACATGTTGTCATATTGTAAATGCCTACACGTAAACACACTTTCAATTACTTATTCATGTCCTTCATATCTCAAGGTGAGCTTTATATGAGACTGAAATATTTCTTTTCTGATTTTTCATGCACACCTGCAGCCGAAGGCACATCCTTCACACAAAGTGTAAATCGTGAAAAAATTTACGATTGAAATGAAAATTGCGAGCTGCTGCTGTTTTAATGCACCACAATTATTATTCATAAAGATTACTCAATATTGCCGCTGCATTGAAGGCCATTACAATAGCCATGTACCGTTATTGTTCCAATAAACAGGTGTTATATAACCCAACATTTAGTTGCAACCATTGCAATTATTGGTTAACTCATACATGCATAACTCTTTGTATGAATATATATATATATATATGTGTGTGACGATGATTGATTGGTGTATAAAGCGTATAACAATTGCCATAAGAGGATACATACGAACAAAAACAACAATAGAGCTGGCAAATGGCAATAACACAACAATATGTACTTGTCGGTCATTTTTAATGAGTATATTGTTTATAGATTCATGAATAATAATTATTTTTGTACACCATTGCTGCAGGTGGTAACTGCAGCGCTCAGGCACTATTTAAATTATTTACCGACATTGTTTGTGTGTGTGTTGTATGTTTTCATCGCCACATAAGTGTGAAAGTGTTAAGTGTTGCCACACAGAGTTACCAACAAACGATGGTTTTATAAACATGGCACGGTAAGGCAAGTGAGGTTAAGTGTTGAACAAAAATTATTTTAATATATATATTTAATTGAAATTTTTCTGTATTATTTTAGGCTTTATTTTGACATTTTTTTTTTAAATTTCGAAATTGATTTTTATTAAAAATTTGAATTAGGTAAAGCCTTTCCAATATTTGTATTTGATTAAATATTTTCTTCAATAATTTTGGTGTAATTTTGAATTGATTACTGTAAATTTTTTTTTTATAAATTTTAAACCTGTTGTTTCGAAAATTTTTATTTGATTATAGTTTTGAAAAAAAATAATAGAAAATAATTAATATTTTTTTTGTAATATTTTGAATTAATTATTATTACATTTATTATAAATTTTGAAACTAATTTGAATTGAAAATTTTAATTTGATTATACTGTTTAAACAACTCAGTGTGATTAATTTTTTTTTATATTATGTGGGTTTGGTACTATTTTGCAAATTATTTTGCTTATAATTATTTTTATGTGCTTAAAAAATAATTTTAAATGTAGATTTGTTAAATTTAAATGTATAAAACACTTAGCGCATAATTTTTTATAATTTCTCAAACTTTTCTTTTTTCATTCTTTTTAGTAAAAATATAAAAACCATATTTTGCAGCGTTGTTGGTTTTTTATCGGGTAAATTTATTTGTTCAACAAAATTATTTTTAAAAAATTTCTAAAACCCTTTTAGTATTATTTTTTTTTTTAATAACAAATATTTTTTTTATTACATATAGAGATTAAATTTCAAGGCTTATATATCTTGAAAATTTTGAAATTAATTAGAATTTTGTGTAGTTCAATCCTATCGTAAATATTTTTTTTTTCGAATAAATAATGTATATTTTTAAGTTTTGTTTCATAATTTAAACTTTTTTTTTAGTTTCATTACTATGTAACAAATAATTTTTTTTTTAAAACTGACCTTTGATAAAATTTTTATTTCCGATTTTGTTTTATTATTATTTATAGTGATAATCCAATATTTCCAGTTAATAGCAAATAACTCTGTTAAATTGTCTTCTGATATTGTTTTATGATTTTTTTTATTTACGAAAACTGTTTTCTCAAAATTTTTTTTTGTCATGAAAAACTAAATAAACTTTTTCGAAAAATTGCTTTTGAACCAATAGCAATTTGTCGTAAATTATAATTATTGAAACGAATTCTAAAAGGTAATAAATACACATGTTAATAAAAAAAATATTTTTTTTCTGTTTGTTTTTTTTTAACTTTTTTTTTTTTGTTTTAATAATAATATTTTTAAAAAGATAATGAAATGAATGAAATGAGGATTTTGCCTTAAAAAATATTCCTTATGAAGTCCTTCTCTGACAGCCACCGTGCATTATCTCATAAATATTGCATACTTTTGTGCGCATTATTGTGTCAGCAATTTTAAATTTTGTTTTCCTTCTGATGTATGCGTGTAAATGACAGTTGCGTGTGATTGTGTATTTTCAATTAAAAGTATTGAGTGACAGTTGTTAAAAAGTTGTAAGGTAAATGTGTGTGTGTGTGTGTAAATATTTAATGACAACGCTGTTGGTAACCCTTACGCATACACCAATAAATAAATAAATAAATATTTACACATATCCGTTTAATTACACAGATGATCTTATGTGTATGCAGTAAGTTAAGTAAGAGTGTTTTTTGGTTGTTGTTGCGAAGCGAATACAGGTAGCCAAGTGGTGAGAGTAAATATATGTATGGTAAGTGTTAATTGATTTTTTATCGCTTTCACTGTTTTCATTGCGCTCAAGTATCGCTTTAAATGCCAGTATATACCATAAATGGGGAAAATTAATTAACACTTATGGACCTCAACACTTGTGTTCTTTCACATGCACATACACACATAATCATATATGAGTGTTGAAGTTGCATACGTTTTTGTTTTTTTTTTTGAAGGTACTCAGCTGCAAAGCGTTTTGTGTGCACATAGGGTTATGAGATCATATAAATAAGCGACATTTAAAGGGAGTGTCAATTTAATTGCGGTTTTGTTATGAGGTGGTTAAGATGATAATTATAATTATGGCACTTCATTTTTCAAAAAATAATGAAATGAGAGAGTTTAAACTCAAAGAGATGGGTTAAATTGATCAGCCCAGTCTAAAGGAGTACTTTTTATATCTTACTTAAGCCATTGCTAGGGGAGAGAAGAATAAGTGAGATAGACAAAGAGAGAAGGAGAGCCAGTGAGATGTGGAGGGAGAGGTACAGAACGATTGAGAGTGAAAAAAGTTGTGAGAGCGTGAGAAAGATATAGGCAGGTATAGAGAGGGAGGAAGCGAGTGAATTAGAAGGAGATAGCGAGTAAGAAAGATATACACTATTTGAAAATCCAATTTAGATGAGCACATAAATTAAGTTAAGTATATCGTGGAATAAAAAGAAAACGATAAGCCTAAAGAGAAAGCCCGAACCAAACGACCACAATAAACTCACGGAGATCAACTTAGCTTTAAGCTACATATTTCTATATGCCTAAGAACCATAAGCAAACCTACTCTCTTAAGAATCTTTTAGTGGTGATTAGACTCTCTTAAATAAAAAAAAATATTAAGACTTAAATATATATATATATAAATAATTGCTACTCACCAATAAATTCAGCGGTGGGTTCTCATCAAATAAATGGTAATTGGAAACAAGCGTAATATTTCCAATACGCCCACGTTCCACCATACGCGTGATAGCTTCACGTATGCGATTCGAATCGCCCTTCACGCCAAAGAAGTGAAATGTGATGTCTAAACGATCGGTGCTATTCGAGATTAATTCTAAATCGCTGATTTTTGTGATATTGAAATTGCGTAAAACGCGCATGAGCTGGAAAAAAAGAGAAACATTTTTATTTGATAATCAGATTTTTAGTTTTACAAAATATTTTTATCTAGCTTTTTACTAAATAATTGATTTCCAAAAAAAAATATATATATATATTGTATATTGATGATTGAATTACACATATTTTTGGACATGCTGATATATATTTTATGTACAATAAGTATTTAAAGTTTTGGTAAATTGCAATAAGCGCCTATTTATATGCTACACAAATTCATACTTTGTAATTCATTCAACATTCAATAGCCCTGTTTTCTATTCTTACTTTTAAAAGTCCTTTTACTGATATATCATTATTGGAGTTTAAAAAAAAAGTCTTAAACAATAACATGCTTTCCTTAGGCGTTAAAATAAATTTTGAGTCAAAAACCGTAAAATTCGGTAATTTTTATATAAATGTGGGTTATGATGTTAAAATTTTTTTATTTTTTTGTTAAAAATTTTCCTTTTTTTTATAAGCTACAAATTTTACAATCCCGCTAAACAAAACAAATTTTTTTTTTCGCTCCACCCAAATATACATATACGTAGAAATAAAATTTATTATTTGAACGCTCTGCCCAATTGTATGCTATATTTACTTCACCTTGAAATTCGTAAGTCTCGAGGCCACTTATGAAACGTTGCCTACATTTAAGCTAAAGTTCAGTAATGATAATGTAATGAATATAGGTATCGTATATATTTTTAGTTTTTACGACTATAACATGAATGTTCACCTGTGATTTTTATACACTGAACAGTGTGCCACGAACCGTCTGTATATACGTGAACTAGTCCCTCAGGTTTTAAGGATTACGGATTTTCTCTCCGCTTTCGGGTAAAATATTTTGGTATACACACTGAGTTTAACGTCTTAATGTCTTAAACACTGCAGTGGCTCTTTCTACCTTAATTATTAATACATATGTAAGTAAGTATGTATGTATTTGATAATTTTTCGGTGTCAATGTAAAATGAGGAGCAAGTATTGTAGTAAATTTCAGTATCCAATATCTACAAAAAATATTAGTAAATGTTGAAGAGGTACTCAGAGTTTCGAACAATTCGATGTCATACAATTTTATATCTCTAGGGAGTATGTGCCAAATGTATAGCAAGAAATGTAAAAACACTATGTTATAAGTATATTAACAAATATATGTGTTCAACAAAAGCCACACATTTTATTTATAGAAGTTTTTGTATAATAGAAGGATGATAAATATGTATGTATGTACATAAAAAGGGTTACCTCAACTACTCTTATTATAGCTATGTGGTTTGATTTAATTAATTTGATAGGTTAATGCTCATCAAACCACTACTAGAACTGTGATGCTTTATTTTGAGATTTATTTTTATACTTCAAATATAATATGTATACATCAGGGTGAGGAATAAAAATAATGATATCGAATTAGTGGGTTAATAAGAACCTCTGTAGAGAAATATACGATTTCCAGGCCTACTTTATTGAAACATAAACTGAAAATAACAGATTTTATTAATTTTTTATTGTTCTAAAGTAAAAAATTTCCTAGATTTTTTAATTTTCAAAACTCATTTCGTACTTTTTCTCAATTTATGCTTCTGCCAAATGAAAGGGATTAAATATATTTAAATAATTTTTTGCCTCCGCTTAATTCTACTCATAATATTAAGCAATTTTCTGTGTCAGAGGGTCCGTTAACATATTCGAAGTAATTTAACAGAAAATAATTTTAAGTTTAATTTTAAAAGGTCTCTATATCGATTATTTTAGGAAATTTTTGTTCTTCAAGAATCTGCTCTGCAAAAATTGTATACTTAACGGTTTTAAAGTTATGATATTTTTAATGAATATACATTTTTTTGCAAAGACTTAATTCATTTCCATCATAACCCATAAATACGTTATTTTTTTTGTTTTTGCACACCCTAACGTACCTATGTAGAAAAATATAATTAGCTACTAAAACTTATATACCGTAATTAAAAATGTATATGTATTTGTCTTTATGTATTTTCATACTAACTATAAATACTATGTCTGATATATTATTAGATAACTTTCTGATTGTCCTCACAAAAAAAAAACAACAATTCCTTTGAGCTTTTATTTACTACTAGTAATCCAAGTAGTTAAATAGTGATTTTAATCTGCGTCGTAAAAAGAGATAATTAATACATTTCTGCTCTGGCCATGATTAACAGTTTGTGTAATAATATTATAAAATTTAAGCGAAGACAAAGCAAGAAAAAGGCTAGATAATAACAGCTAGCAGCTGGATATAAATGTTTAGTACGTTAATGTAATTTTTGTGATTACTTCTAGTCAGAGGCATTGATTATAATAATTAGTTAAGGAAAGTTGTATTATTTGTTCTTTTTATAGTGACTACATGTGATGTCAATCTGCTTAATCATCAACTGTGTTGTGAGGAAAACGGGAATCTATTACTACATATTAAGCCAAAACTCTCCAAAAACACAAAATTTTCACGATTTTTGATAAAACATTTTATTATCGCCTTCATAATAGGCTTTTGAGCTAATACAAGTTTCAAAGGTCCTCAGGTACATTGTCAAATATCTTGTTTGCGTCGTCTACTTAGTACTCCGAGACTTTGATAGCTCTATTTATGAAACTTATTAAGAAATATAATGAAAGCTCCGAATTTCAAAAACTATAGAACATGTGGTAGCAGTAGAAGAAAACATTAATATTGACATTGACTCAAACACAGTTTGAGTAAAATGGCCAAAAGACAGAGCCAATGTAGAGCAAGATTAAATGTTAAATGTTATAACTGTAATTATCTTGCTCCATGACACAATACCTTCTGTTTAAAATGCGCTTAAATGCTTTAGTAGTTCGTTCTCTTTACTTAACAGAGCAGTTAACGAAATTTTTTAAGCTATTTCGTTTGACATTTACGTTTTTTAAACCTGTACTAAGAACTTACATATTACACCTACACCTACAACAATTTCACAGGCTATTAATGTTAATACATTTTTGCTGACAGTACAACCAAGGTTTAGAAACACATCAAAAGGAAAAGTGCAACACGCGTACATCTTATCCGACGGTTGAAAATATGTAGGACGAACGATCCCAAAAAAGTAAACGGATTAGCACAAAATTGTATTACTGAAATATGTATGTGATTAGAGGGAAAGCTTAGCTGAGCAGATAAAATAAAATAGATTTTCGGATTTTTTTGCACTCTTTGCCAAACAGCAAGATAAGCAAGTCCGCGTCAGGCAAATCTTTGCAATATAAATCAGTTTTTTACAGGTGTACACCAAGAAAGTGAAAGTGTAAAAATTAAGAAGAAGGGAAGTACGACGAGAAAAAGCAAAGAAATATTTTAAGTAAGCACTTTTTAATTTAAAGTAAAATTCTAGAAGTCAGGGAACACAATTTTTTATAGTAATTATGAAAAACAAATTTTTTTTTTGTAAATCAAACATACATATTGTTAGAATAAATCTCTACATTTATGTACATAAATAAAATCTTGCTAAAATATAAAATACAACTTGTAATCTTACAAAACACTCAATAGATGCCTGTTTTTGGGTATTAAGCGACATATTTTATGCAACGTTTTATTTTTATTTATCGACAATTCATTGGGTATGTGACTTCACTAAATTATTTATTTGCGTACTTTATCATTCCGCCTAAAAGTATGCTTTATGCGGCTATACGTTACTTATCATTTTATCTCAAAAATAATTTTTGTAAAGTTTCACTCCGTCTGACATATACAGATTTAAGAAGTGCTATTATATACACATAAATTAAACAAACCATAATGTTGCCTACATTTGGGCTGAAGTTGAAGAAATGTTTTGGTTACTAAAAAAGGCGGGTATATTGTTGTTGAAAATGAATAAAATATTTATCTTTAGGGAAAATATAATATCTTATTTTATTTAAATACAAACTGGAAATAGCAAATCTCACAAAATGTTTAGCGGTTTAGAAGTAAAAACATTCTTGAATTTTTTTTTATGCAAAATTCTTTCAGCACTTTTCCTCACTCCATGCTTGTATATTGCCTTTGGGATTAAATATGTTTCAATTTTCATTTCTGCTGGATTTTGCACATAAAATTAAGCAATTTTCTAAGATAAAGTTACACCAGTTGCCTAAATTTAGGCTGAGATCGAATAATTATTTTGGGTATGAAAAAATACGGGGACAAGCCAACTGTTTGGAAATGGAAAAATGTTCCGAAAACAAAAAAAAAATTGCTTGTGGCTTTATTATATTTTATTGAAATATAAACCGAACACAGCATATTTCGATGAAAAATTTCAACGGCTGAAAAATAAAAAAATTGTACAAATTTTTTTCGAACAATGTTCCTCACTTTTTGCTTCCATTTCGCCTTTAGGATTATATACATTTCAATTTTCTTGTCTGCACTGAATTTCGCTCATAATTGAGCAATTTTCTCTAACACACAAATTTCATTGATATATTCCAAGTGATTTAACAGAGAAACACAGAAAAATAAAAAATAAATAAAAAGAAACTTGCTGCCATTAATTTAGAGAAGTATGAAATTCCCCAAATGCGGCAATTGATTTTAGTGCACACAATGCTGAGCGAAATTACCTCAGACATAAATCAAATATTGCAAGTAACAAGCCTCAAACTTTTTTAAGTTTTCAAAATTGCTATTAAAGAGCAAAAGCGAAAACTCTCAGGAGTCGTTGGGCAATTGAGCAAAAATGATATGAACCCAAAAACATGTATAAAGGAAAAAAGAAAAAAAAACAAAAAATTGGTAAACAAAAATAAATGAAAATCATACAAATATCTGAGGATGACAAACATTATCTATAGGAAAATGAAAAGAAAATAAAAAACATCGGCAAAGCATTAAATATGCAAGGGCAAAAAGTGAAAAGTACGCCCGAGAGACTCGTAATATTCACCGTTGCGTTGACACGCTCTCTTCTCCCCTATCTTTCACGCCAAGTAACGTGCGAACATTGGCCAACTCTTAGTGGAAAATTTGCTGGGCGCCGCAACGTGTTTGCCGTCATGTTGTATTCATTTTCGAAATGAAGGTAAACGTTTAAAGATCATCTATAATCATTTATATAAGTATAATATTGCTAGAATAACAGCAGTAGAAGCACGAAAGCGCAAGAAAAGCTGAATGTGGGTTACTAACTGCAAGGAGTTGAGTCTAAGCTTTGTGAAAAGGCGAAACAGCTATGCTACAGTTGGCACAGAGAGCAGTATATTTAGCTAATATATATATATATGTGTGGTAAAATGCTTGGGAATCTTAAGATAGCGGAGCTGTAAATGAGAATATAGAAACTCAGGTACGTGCCGAAATCATAAATTGTAACACATGGAGGTGCTTGGGTATGTGTTTGTGTAGATACATATGTTCTCAGAGAAAATATAAACATTTCTTTAAAATAGTTACAGAAGATATTTGCAGTAGACTCTCGTAATCACTATATACTATGAGTTATTTCAGAAATATCTATAAATGTAAATGTCTTATAAACTATAGCTTAAGGTTTTAAGTTTGCGAACAAATATTGAGCTAAAATGCTAAATATTGAACAAAAATGTTTCATTCAATAAGTTACAAATAGTGTTTAAAGATTAACTCGAGTTTGTGGAGTAACATAAACTCGAGTAAAAAGAAATGGTTTAGGGTTTAAGAAGAAACGTGTTTAAGGAGAAAAGGAGCTGAAAATGTTTCATTCAATATACTCGTATAATACACATAGTGTTCACTGCCCTTTGAATGCTTTTTTATTTACAGATTTAAACTCGAGTTTGAATTTAGAAACAAATCTTTAGCTAAAGTAAAGTTTTTCATTAAATAAGTTACAAATAGTGTTTAAAGGCTAACTCGAGTTTATAGTGTAGTTTCGTTCAGTGTAGTGTAAACTTATAAACTCGAGTTATAAAAAATTCGGGTAATGTGCTTAAGGAGTTAAAGAGAACTGAAGTAAAATGTTTTACAAAAAAATAATGATAACATATATAAATAATGTTTAATGCTCTTTGAAGGCTTTTATCACGGATATAAGCACGAGTTTAACGTTTCCACTTTATTAACAAGAATTAAGGGAAATGTTTTATTCCACAAATTGAATATCGGATTTTATGGTTAACTCGAGCTTGTGGTGCAATGTATACTCATTAACTCGAGTTTAAAAAGAGAGTTACGTGTTTAAAGAAAAAAACGTGTTTGAGAAGAAAAAGAGAAACTGAAGTAAAATGTTTCATTCTAAAAAGTGCTGATATACTAACAGTGTTGAATTGCCTGTGAAAGCTTTTTCCACTGACTTAAACTCGAGTTTAAAATTTCGAGCTTAGACATAAACTAAGTTGATTGAAAGTAAAGTGTTTCATTCAATAAATTACAAATAGTGCTAAAAGCTAAACTTACTCATAAACTCGAGTTATGAAAATAAGTCGTACGTGTTTGAAGGAAAAAGGGGTTTACAAAGAAAAAAGGGGTTTACAAAGAAAAAGAGTTGAACTGAAGTAAAATTTTTTGTGTGTATTCAAGGAGGTTTGAGAATGGTTTAGATTCACAATTCGATTAACTAGATAAAATGTTTTAACAATGATTTTTTTGCAAATGAGAATTAAGAGCAATGCAATCAACGTCTTCGTGCTAATACGTTAAGGCGACTGACCGACGCTCACAGAGTAAATGAATGACAGTGGGTGCACAATCATTGAATACTGTCACGAGTAT
The DNA here is from genome assembly GCF_001188975.3 of Bactrocera oleae. Lineage (NCBI taxonomy): Eukaryota > Metazoa > Arthropoda > Insecta > Diptera > Tephritidae > Bactrocera > Bactrocera oleae. The sequence continues at coordinate 3,209,063 of NW_021653603.1, forward strand.
CGTTTAATCGCCTTGTGCTTGAATATGACCCTGAAATAGACTATTCATCACATTCGCTAATCATTATTGCTAGTATGGACAAAGAATGTCAATATTGTTATGCTTTCGAATACAATAGTGAATCGGCCGGTTTATGTTGGGCATTTGGAAAAATTTCACTGTGATTCACAAGGAACGCTTCTTTTCTTAGCAATATTCGCTTTGGTTAATCAGCGAAAGACAACTCATTTCCACCGTTAAACACTAGAATACAATGATCTCCTACGCTACCCTCGGGATTATAGAACTGCTCTATAAATATTTCAAATGCTTTCCTTCAGTTAATTTTTCAACGAAGTTATTGAAAAGTAAAAAAAAAATTAAATAGAGGTACCTATGCAATATAAATAAATGAGAGTAATTAAAGCGCAATATCTCAAAACACCCGCACAATTTTTAAATTTCGTTCAACACCATTTGTCTTGCAATTAACGCATACTTGAGCATTTTTCGCGCTCCATACTTATTTGCCTTTTCGAAGCGGAGCGAAAGAAATGCTTCAGCTCTTAATTTTTGCTTGAATAATTGCTTTGCCATCAAGTTGACGTGCCACCTGGCCACACCTCAGAAGCCACCAAAAATCTATTGCATCACACCGTCTACTTAACACTGACAGTCTGCTTCCGTTGTTTCTGTCATTTTTCTACATTTTTTATAGAAGCGTCTTACTACTTCCTTGGCAAAAACATTTTCCTTGCCGCTGATGCACGTCAGGTGCTTTACGGTAGCCCACTAACAACAAAATAAGGTCTGAGTTTTCTGCTCGTCTACTGACTGCATTTTCTTCAGCGTCTTTTCGCGCATTCCACCTTTTTCTTGTATTTTCATTTTATGTGGCATGTAGCAGCATTAAATGCAGCAGTCAGTTGAAAAATTGCGGTTTTCTCAAGCGCCTCAACATGATGCGATTTGCCGCATAACAAAAATACATACAAACACTTGATGTACAATAGTATGTATGTGCATATGTAAGCTTTCGAAGAGTGAAAGCTCGCGCGCCAAAAACTAGTGGCAACGAAATGTTTCGAGCAAAAGACTTGTAATGTGTCAGTTGAGTAATTAAAAATATCTTATATGGAAAGTTTTTGTATGTATGTGTGTATGTGTGTATGTGTCACTATCAGTGTTCATGGCAGAAATTGGTTATTTATTGACTTAGCTTTCATCATATACTATGTAAGCGCTTTGTGCGCGTTGGCGAAAAGTCAATTGGCGTTGTTGTTGTATGCACATGGGTTTGTTGTTGTGGCTTCATTACAGCACTCATTCGTTATACAAAGGGGAAGCTTGTAAGTAGATACTTAAGTAGTGAAGTGGATAAACATATCAAATGCAGCTTTGCAGGAAAACCAACAGAAGGGTCACCAAGGGAGCGTGTTCGCTTACTCATGATTAAATAATGTTGTGTCTAGCAAGGTTCATTGACTTTTCAAGCTTATTAGCTGGGTAGGTGGAAATATTGAAAAAGTCTGAAATTATAAGCTTGTTTTTATACTTTTTTTCCAGCAAAAGGCGCGGAAGTAAAGCGTAAAGTGTGGACATCAGACAACATTTCTTTATTGCAATTTTCAATGAGATCTAGTATAATTATCGGTTATATACTTGAACCTCTATACTTAATTGTTAATGTCTAAGTTATTCCCCCAATAGCTTACCGGAATGCGATTGAGCTGACAGAGCTTTGAAGAATAAAAATCGTGATGCGTTTAGGTTAAGTAAGTTGGACTATCGTGGGTGATCGTCGTGGGTTGGGGGTCTTTAAAAGCTATATCTGGTACTTACTAAAGATTAGCAGCAGACAATCTGTATATTATTGTTGTTGTAGAATCATTAAGCATTCCTCAAATATTTATTCGGAATGTGATTGAGCCAACAGATCTTTGTTCAAAAGAAATCAGTGTGTATAGAGGTTAGATAGGTCTGACTTTCGTAGGAAATGATACTCTAAAACTCTTATCTGGCACTTACGGGAACTATCAGTAGATGATCTGAAATATACCGTCCATAGAACACTAACAGCTTCGACTCTTTAAGTGAGTTAACTACTAAGTTCTTTGCAGTTGTATGCATCCATTTCGGATGCTCCCTCTAAATATAGCAAGAATGTGAAGGTACTGACTACATATATAGTGTGAACTTAAAAATGTTCAAGACTTCCTAGTACTACATTATATTCATCAACTTAACCTTAGTTTATTCACTTTGATCTTATTGCGTAGATTATAATCTTTGGTAATATTAAACTTCGATGTTATAAACATAAGCTGGACTAATGAGCAAGTGAGAACATATTGTGTTATCTTAAAGTTACATATATATATCATGATATTGCAGAGCTTCGGCTGTGAAACCTTTTCAAAATGGCTTATGGTAATGACGGCAAATATCCTTACGTCTACTCTCTTCATTTTTCAATGGGCGTATATGTTCTTTCTTGGTGATACTTACCGGGTAGCAGAAGGTGCATTATAAGGTGTAAAGTCGAATTTTAGCACATGATGTTTAATCCCCTATACACAGCTGTTTCCCATAATTCTCCTTGAACTTCACTTTTTACTTTAACCTCAGAGTTTCTGGAAGACCAACTACTAAACTCAAGTTTGTGATGCGATGTGAATATTTTTAAAAGTGGATCGTTCCCGAGCAGAGAATTTTATGCTTGACTCAACTCAGGATATGGAAAAGCTTCATTAAACCAGACAATGTTAATTCTTTTATTAACCTTTTTTGAGAGTACTTTGTTGAGGCAAAAGTTAGCGCCCGATTAATGGTCTTTCGGGACTAATAAGTCAATTTTTTACTCGAATATAGTTCGTCGAGCATAATGTATTACTTTTATTTGATGTTGACTTTAACGTAACTACTATCTACTTTTGGTGACCGCCGCATACTGCCTAAGCGCGTTCGATACACCACACAGACTACGCTGAGAATCTGTGAGCATTATAAGAATATAGCAGTCTCCAAGTACTGCTAGTAAACAGAATATCTCAGACCAAACAAAACTAATCCATCCAGAAGGCAAGTCCGCTTATGTCTAATACTTTTTTTTAGAAAAGTACAAAAATATTTTTATGAAACACGCAAAATAATTGGTAATAAAATGAGGTAGAAGGCCAACAAGCCTTCGAAAATCAAAACGTTAAGTAGCAAACTAATATCGCTAACAAAAACTGCTGATGTACATTAGAAGTACAATATATAAACTCGTTTTATTTTTGCAACATTATTTGCGCGGTTGCTCGCATTTTACATTTTCCACGCGACCTTTGAGTGCAATTTCTTCTGCTTCAACACTTTGGTATTTTAGCGAAAGCCACAATGCTTGAACACACAATTAGTGGAGGATCTTATTTTAATCTTTTTTGTTGCTTTTTTTTTACTTTGCTATTCGCTATTTTGTTTTATTTTTCTCAATTTACTATTTTTTTGTTGCCATCTGGCAACATTGTGATAATTAATGACGCTAATTGGAGTGCTGTGCAACCGCCAGAGTGTTGTTGATGTTGCTGCTATTGTTGTCGCTGTTCAAGCAGCTAGTGATTATGATAGTTGTGGTGAATGTTGGTGGAATGAACAGCAAATTCACACACGCACACACAGAGAGACTCGTATATGAGGTGGCAGTGGATTGTGGTAGCATATTGCATGATGCATGTTACATATACTATAAGCCAAGTGGTGGCACGTGAACTAATGAAGGAAGCTAAGCGCGCACGGTTGGCGGTGGTTTTGGCGCTTTGTTGGTGCGATGGTGTGATAGCTGGCGGCAATCGCACAGCGGTGATAATGAAATGGCCGACCAGCAACCGCAGCGTGTGGTCGAAATGAACTGAGGCAATAGTAGTAATATTATATCAGTTTATTGGAGCGTTGCAAGTACCTATTGCTGTTGTGACTATCAAATCAGTAGAACTCAATATGAAGTGAGGTGTGGTTGGTCAAGCAATAAAAATAAATAAATGTGTTGTGGACATATAGAAATGAAATTAATAAAATAAATAAATGTTAAAATACATGTAAAAGAGGTACTTCTTTAGAATAACTGAATTTTAAATATTGTTTTGCTTGAGTGCTTTTTTGTAAGTCTCACAAGACCTTTCTCCTGGCATATATTATATTTTTCACCTTAGAATTAGCAGAAGTCACGGGTAGTACATATTATGCATTGTATATTCAAATATAAATATTCAAAAAGCTATGGACTTATTTTCATACTTGACAATTTTCAACAATATTGCCAACTAGTAAAAAAATATATTTTGACTAAGATTTCCATAAACAAACTTAATATAAAAAGTAATCGACTTAAACTTTGACATTTTTTATTCCTCACGTAGAATATCTAAGATTTTTTGTAGACTTGAAAGTATTGTTAACAGAGTTGTTAACTTTTGGAAAAAAAGTAATTGTAGTATTACTAAAATTGCATTATATTATATAAAGATCATGTTGACAATGGTTTCTAGCGCCAGTAAAATATTGGAATATAATATTACCAACATGGTTTCAAATTCAGCTTATTCTGCGTTGGGCTGCTATATAACAGAAGCATTAAAAGTATGTCTAAAGAAATTATATAGGTCTAAAGTGTAAAGCTATATTTTACCAAGTTTAGTGCAAATGATTTCTAGAGTACACCAATAAATATTCTTAAATCCTCAAATAGTCTACATAGGTATTCTTATATAAGAGTGCTTTTTTTGGACGTGTGTTTTTCATTGAGGCAATATTTTTTTCGCAGTTGGACTTTGTGACAGCTCTTACTTGATTTATACTAAATTGGGTTTGCCATTTAATACTGAACAGGCTTACTCCGAAACAACGTTTGCAAATCGTGTACATTTACTACCGAAATTCGAGCGTCTAATATACGATCGACAGAGGCACCCAGCAGAGTCGGTAATTCGAGCAACCATGGGTCGGTTTGGCACCACTTTTACTGTAGTGGATAATGTGCATGCTTTAAGACGTCGTATAGTGCACATAGAAGACGCATATGCGGCTATGGAGCAGAGCAAGAGCAAAAAAAAAAAATGATACGAATGAGTCCATCCGCCATTGTGCTAAATAATTAGAGCTGTTTATGGAAGATTTTGCGGAAGGATCTTGGTTTGCGGGCTTACAAAACCCAACTCGTAAAGCGGAACGAGCATCAAGCGTGTTGCATATTCAGGGAATGGGCCGAAAACGAGGTGGTCATCAATCCTGATTTTCACATGAAAATTTTGTTCAACGAGTGAGCTTTCACTTTTGATAAACAAATTTGACACATTTGCAGTGATGTGAATCCATAAGCCATTGACGAGCTGATATGGAGAAAGTATGAATGTATAAATGACCTTAGAAATGAAAAATACATATAGTTTTTTTTTTTTTGGAAATTTGATAGTGCAAAAAACAAAATATTTTATAATGACCTGCAACAATATATTGTAGAATGGTGTAATATATAATCATGTTATATCACCCTACCTGCTTACAGCATTTTAATTATGCACTCTGCTCTCTTTAACCCCAATGTGGTGCAAGTTGATGTATGAAACGCTTCGTGCCACAATTTTCATGCTTTTATTAGCGCATTTCGCAAGAGCTTACAACTTTTCACATAAATATATTAATTAGTCTTATTAGAGCCACATAAAAGAACCGAAACACGCTTACACTATTTGCTGCGGAATTATTGGTGCATGCTGAGGCAGTAGGGAATTATAAAATATATATATTATATATTAAAATCAGCTTTTTCTAGTCATCAGCACAGCTCTATTTGTCTACTTCTCCCTTTTAGTATATTTTATATTCTTATTTTTTATTTTGCATTAGTTGTGAAGGCAACGCTTGAACAGTGTTTGAATTTCCAGCTGCTGCAGCCGCAACCAGTTCAGTTTTCGATTTCATTGTGAAAATGTGCGTTGCTCTGAATGGCGAAAAGTTGAAAATTTGAGTACGCGAAATAATTGAAAATAATAATTTCTTTGTTATTCGACGAAGTACTACTAACTTGCATTGAAACATGAGATTTCACTTTGCTTATTGAAAATGCGCCATAAATTGTGGCAATAGAAAAGGAAACTTTCTGTGTTTTTGTGTGTGTAAAAATGAAAGTTTCAACAAAAACAAAAGTGTTACAAAAACAACAAAAACATAATATGATTTAAACAAGAAAAATAAATACGTTGTGGTGTTTTTAAATTGAAAAGTAAGTAGGTGAAATGCTTATGAAGGAGTTTTAGTATAATTAGATTTTGTGAAGAATTATTAATAACAGTATTTTTTCAAATCGAAAGCTGAATGTGAAAATTTTGTGAGAAGGGTTTAGTTAAATATTTATTATTATTTTTGAGTAAGGCTCCCCCAGCGACTATTAAGCTAGTTTCGATATAATTATTTTCCAGCAAATATATGTACGTTTCGCAATAAAATATTTTTAATTAAGACCTCAATTAAATAACAATTAGTAATACCGAGCATTTTTTGTAAATAAAAAAAGTTATAAAATCTCAAAATTGCCACAAATCCATTAATATAACACTTTTTATGTTCCAAAACTTATTTATACTATTTTAAATTAAAACAATTTTTAATAGCTTTTATTGCTACACAAAAAAAAATCAAAAAAAATCTAAAACGTTTTAAAAAAAGTCACCAAACTAAAGCTACTTAAAAAAATGTTGAAATAGTACGGAATTTCTGTTAGAGCTACTTTTAAAAGTTCCTAAAAAAATTACAAAAAAAAAAAGTACATTAAACAAAAAAATAATAATATAATAATAAATAGATAATAGTGAAAATATTTCACATTGTGGCATTTCATTTGCTTTGCATATGTTTTAAGGTCAAGCGGCAATCGACAAATTTTGTATTTAATTCATAATCAATTATTTATGGTATTTATTTTGCATATTTTATTTATACATTATTTTATCATAATAGCAATATATTTACGAACAAAATTTTCGCAAATATGCATGAATATGTTTTAACGCTAGCCATTTTTTTTATTTCTTTTTATTTATTTATTTATTTTTTTGCAACATTGTTTAGCAGCTGCAAAAATCTGACCTTCAAACCTAATAAACCCTTTTTAATTGTAATTAAATGTTAATTAACCAACTGTTGCCTAAAGTATTTGGGTCAAGCGGAAATTAGTGGCCTATTAAACTAATGGGAAAGTTTTGTATGCACAGCAAATAGAGCGAACAATTAATAAAAGGCATTTGTTGTGGAATTTTTAATTTTTGTAAATAAATGCATACATACATATGCATGTGTAGTTGTAAGCATTTAAGCATCTCTAAAATATGTGCGAAATTTGTAATATAAATCTCAGAATTAAGTATAATTAATATGTTGCACTTGAACAAAGATTTCGAATATGTGCAAAGCGGTGTAAGTACGTGTGGAATTCTTCAGCAAATTTAAATTTAAATTGTAGATAATAGGTAGTAAATTTTAAGTTTTGAGTTGTAAGTTATAAATAGTAAGTTGGAACTTGTGAAGTGCAGGTTGGTGGTTGCAAATTGTAACATGAAAGTTTTAAGTTGTAAGTTGTTATTTTTAGGTTGTGAGGTTTAAGTTGTAAGTTCTAAGTTTTAGGTTGTAAGTTGTGAATTTTAAGTTGTATGTTTTAATTTGCAAATTGTCAGTTGTAAGGAGTAAGTTGCAAGTTGCAAGTTGTTATTTGTAAATTTTAAGTTTTAAGTT